>PVIA01008581.1:0-70120 GCA_004024845.1 Tonatia bakeri | reverse complement strand
TCCCCCCCTTTAGTTCATGTCCATGTGTCATAAATTCTTTAGCTTCTACATTTCCCATACTATTCTTGCCCTCCCCCATCTATTTTCTACCTATTGTCTATGCTACTTATTCTCTATATGTTTTCCCCCTCTCTCCTCCTCCCCCTTCCCTGTTGCTAACCTTCCATGTGATCTCCATTTCTGTGGTTCTGTTCCTGTTCTAGTTGTTGCTTAGTTTGATTTTATTTTAGGAATGGTTGTTACTAACTGTGCGTTTGAAGTCTTTTTTTATTGTTCATATTTTTAATCTTCATTTTCTTAGATAAGTCCCTTTAACATTTCATATAATAAGGGCTTGGTGATGATGAACTCCTTTAACTTGGCCTTGTCTGAGAAGCACTTTATCTGCCCTTCCATTCTAAATGAAAGCTTTGCTGGATAGAGCAATCTGGGATGTAGGCCCTTGCTTTTCAGGAGTTGGAATACCTCTTTCCAGTCCCTTCTTGCCTGCAAGGTCTCTTTCGAGAAATCAGCTGACATTCTGATTGGAACTCCTTTGTAGGGAACTGTCCCCTTATCTCTTGCTGCTTCTAGAATTCTCTCCTTCATTTTTACCTTGGCTAATGTAATTATGATGTGCCTTGGCATGTTCCTCCTTGGGTCCAACCTCTTTGGGACTCTCTGAGCTTCCTGGACTTCCTGGAAATCTATTTCCCTCACCAGATTGGGGAAGTTTTCCTTCATTACGTATTCAAATACGGTTCCATTTCTTGCTCTTCATCTTCCCCTTCTGGTACCCCTATAATTTGGATGTTGGAACATTTAAAGATGTCCTGGAGGTCCCTAAGCTTCTCCTCATTTTTTTGAATTCGTGTTTCTTCATTCTTTTCTGTTTGGTTGTTCCTTTCTTCCTTTTGGTCCACTCCATTGATTTGAGTCCCAGTTTTCTTCCCATCACTATTGGTTCCCTGTGTGTGTTCCTTCATTTCTCTTATTGTAGCCTGCATTTGTTCATCTAATTTATGTCCAAAGTCAACCAGTTCTGTGAGCTTCCTGATCACCAGTGCTTTGAACTGTGCATCTGATAGATTGGCTATCTCTTAGTCACTTAAAAAAATTGGTTCTGGGGCTTTCAATTCTGTTTGAGCCATCTTTTTTATTCTTTATTTTCCTTTGGTCTGGTTGCAGGTGTTACATAAGGGCGGCAGAGCCTTAGGTGTTCACCAGGGCAGGGCACCCCAGTCGCTGGGTTGTGACATTGTATGTGGGGGTGGGGTCTGAGAGGGAACAATGGCGCCTGCTCCACTCTCTCTAGGACTGCAGTACCCCCTGCCGCCTCCCACAAGCAAACTGGGCTCCCCTGGTGCTTGGTCCCAGGCGGGTGGGCCTGTGCACTTTCTTGGACTCTGTGGGTCTCCCCGAGGAGCCTCCTGTGAGGCTGAGAGAATCTCCCGGCCTCAGCTCCCACAGGTGTTTTCAGTCGGTGCTCTTCAGCTTTGTTTCCCGGTGCTGGGGCCCTGGGTTGTGAGGTCTGTGTTGCTTCCCGTTTTCGCTTAGTTTGCACGTGAATGTGTAGCTTCGGCCAGCCAGCCACCTTGCTCGCCTCACTGGGTCTGCTCGTTGCCTTGCGTGCCCAGGGTCTGCCACCAGGTCCATCAGCTGCCCCTGGGCTTCTGGGGTCCACCAACTGCCGTCTGCGCCCTGCATGCCTGCATCTGCCAGCCACCGCTCTTTCCTGCCGGGACCTCTCACCCCTCTCCATAGGTCTCTGACTCTGCCCCTCCTTACCGGTCTGGTTGTACCGTAGTCAGACTTCCATTTAGTTCATTTCCCTCTGTTCTGGTTGTTTCTTGTTTCTCAATTTTTGTTGTCCTTAGCTTTGGTTGCATGAGGAGGCACACTGCGACTACCTATGCCTCCATCTTGGCCGGAAGTCCACCTGTAAGATTTCTTTTAAGAAATCTGTCTTATGAGAACTCCTTTGTAGATAACTGTCTCCTTTTCTCTTGCTGCTTTTAAGATTCTCTCATCTTTAACCTTTGGCATTTTAATTATGTGTCTTGGTGTGGCCCTCTTGGGTTCAACTTGTTTGGGACTCTCTGAGTTTCATGGACTTGTATGTTTATTTCCTTTCCCAGATTGGGGGAGTTGTTCTTCATTATTTGTTCAAATAAAGTTTTCAATTTCTTGCTCTCCCTCTTCTCCTTCTGTTAACCCTGTGATTTGGATGTTGGTACATTGAAGGTTGTGCCAGAGGTTCCTAAGCCTCTCCTCATTTTTTTTTTTTGAATTCTTGTTTTTTCATTGTGTTCCAGTTGAATGTTTATTTCTTCCTTTTTTTCCAAATCATTAATTTGAGTCCTAATTTCCTTTCCTCCACTGTTGGTTTCCTGTATATTTTTCTTTATTTCACTTTGTATAGCCTTTACTTTTTCCTTTATTTTGCAGTTGTACTCAATCATGTCTCTGAGTACCCTGATTACCAGTGCTTAGAATTTCTGCAACTGATAGGCTGGCCATCTCCTTGTCGCTTAGTATTTTTTTCTGAAGTTCTGTTCTGTTTTTTCATTTTCACCATATTTCTTTGTCTTGGTGCTCCTGTTATGTTGTAAGGGGCAGAGCCATAGGTATTCACCAGGGTGGGGAAACCCACTTCACTTCGTTTTGGCACTGAATATGGGGGAGGGATCAGAGAGGGAACAATGCTGGGCTTGCTTAGTTCTCACCCCACTTTCAGTCACTTCTCCCGCTTCATGCAAGTGAATGGTGCCCTTCCTGGTGCTTCCCTGGTGCTGATTCCTGAGTGGGTGGGCTTATGTATGTTCTAGGACCCTCTGGACCCCTCAAATGGACTCTCCTGAGAAACTGGAAGTTTCTACTGCTGCCACAAACCCTCCATATTTTCATAGCCAGAAGTTATGTGGCATTATTTTCTGGCACTGGAACCCTAGGTTGTTCAGTCTGTCCTGGGCTGGGACTGCTTGCTCCCCTATTATTCCTCCCAGGGTTTTTTTTCCAAACATGAGTGTGAGACTGCCCTGTCCACCATCCACTGACTCACTGTGCTTCCTCTCTGTCTCTCCTACCAGTCTGGATGAATATTTTTTTCTTTAACTGCTTGTTTGTTGGACTTCCATACAGTTTGATTTCCTGGCAGTTCTGCTTTTTTCGTTTTGTTTTGTTTTTAAATTGGTTGTTATCCTTCCTTAGGTTGTGCAAAGAGGTGAAGCATATCTGCCTACACCTCCATCTTGGCCAGAAGTCTATCTTAAGAACTTAAAAAAAAAAATTATCCAGGTTATGCTTTCAACAGTATTTCCTATTCCTTCTCTGAATAACAGTCATGTTCATGTCCATACATGATATTTAAAAAGGTGATTGTTGAAACACACTAAAATCTTTAAATTATTCTGAATAATGGAAAAAATACAGTATAATTTGTGCTAAATTATTTAAACTATAATGTATTGTATTTAATTATTTTTGTCAACCTTATATATTTCAAAAAACATATAGTCTATGTGCAGAGACTTTAAAACTATACTTTGCAAAGACTGAAGAGCTGAACTACACAGTATGACTATATTCGAACTGACTTTATCTGAAACAGAATATAATACATATGTTCCATTGTGGTGACTGGATATGAATTCTAAAACCTCGAAGACTGGTATTTAGGGTAAAATATGTTTTAGAAATAGCTGAAGACAGACTTTCATCTTCTCAAGTTTAGTCTGAAAAGATAAGATACACCATGTATATTTGTGGATTCTTAATACCTTTGGATGAATATGGCTTCATTGAAAATAATTTCAATTGATTGAGTCATCTTGTTGAAAATAGAAAGCAGATAAATTAATATAAAGTACAAAGGACTTTTAAAAATAATTTGCTCACAATATATGTATGTCAAATTATTATGCTGTACTCCTCAAACTTGCACAGTACAGTATGTCAGTATATCTCAATAAAACTGAAAGGAAAATTGATGAAATGCCAACTGCTTCTGTTTCTAAAGTAAAAAAATAAATTTGAAAGAAATATAAGCTAAAGAAAAGTATTAACTTTTCCAATTTAAACTAAATCATTAAGATGATAAATCTTTTTTTAATGCCCTGGCTGGCGTAGCTCAGTGGATTGAGCGCGGGCTGCGAACCAAAGCATTGCAGGTTCGATTCCCAGTCAGGGCACATGCCTGGGTTGCAGGCCATGGCCCCCAGCAACCGCACATTGATGTTTCTCTCTCTCTCTTTCCCTCCTTCCCTCTCTAAAAATAAAATAAAATAAAATCTTTAAAAAAAAGATGATAAATCTTTTTTTTAAATGATTTTTTGTTGCTTTTGAGAGAGAGAAACATCAATCTGTTGTTCCACTTAACCATACATTCATTAGTTGCTTCTTATATGTACCCTGATGGGGGATTGAACCAACAACCTTGGTGTAACAGGATGATGCTCCAACAAACTGTGGTACTGGGCTAGGGTAAGATGATAAATCTTACTGATTCATGTAAAAGACAATATTAATTTCTAACATTTAGATTTTTACAGCTTATTAAATTATTTTTATCAATTATCTTTGTTTTTCACAGCAAAAATCTGAAGCAGGCATTTTCATAATCCTCATATTCCAGATGAGATATTTGAGACTATGAAAGGACATGCCCCCATTTTCATAATTTAGCTTTTCTGCCAAATCACCTCAAAGGTAGTTCCCATTCTTTAGGCAGTAAGAGCTGTTTTCTGGTTTGTAGCCAATTTTTTTTTAAGTCCCATGCCAGGGAAGCAAGTCAAGAATAGATGACAAGGTATACCATTTCCTCTATCATTGACACTGTAAGCCATGTCGGCTAATACTGCCTTGCTAGGACTAAAAGCAACCTAACAAAACTCTCCACTATTCTGAGATCCAGAAATAGGTATCAAGTCTGTCCTGGCTCCCTTGGGAATTTAGGTTGGCATGTAGGGAGTAGGATGTGTGTACTCTGGCATTAGGGGTCACTCCAATGCTCAATTCCACTGATACTTACTGGAACAATAGTTTGGTGGGGAGTACAGGACAAGAAAATAGGGTAGAGTTCCCAAAATGTAAGAAAAAATACAGTAGAAGGTTTCATACAGGATTTCAAGTTTCATTCAATCTACTATTTCAACTAACCACCATAAAGGCTTTCTAAAATTTTTCTTTTTTGCTAATGTGAAATTGCCTTGTTTTAGTCACTATGTGTAGCTCTTGACTTATTCTATAAGCCAAATAGTTCTGTTTGTAGAAACATGTAAACTACTGTAGTTACCTGACAAAATTAGATTAAGATATGTGACTGGGAAGTGTGAGATGGAATACTTCCAGTTCATAAAACTTAAGAGCTTATATTGCAGTTTGGAAAAAAAGAAATATTAGCATGGATAGAGACATTATGACATTACAAATGGGTAATTCATCAAAAAGATATAACAATCCTAAATATGTATGTACCTAAAAATAAGGCTTCAAGATATATGAAGCAGAAACTAATAGAACTAAAGGGAAAATCCAAATTTATACTTGGAGACATCAACACTTCTTTATCAGAAATCAGTAGAACAATTTAATTTAAAAATCCATATGATATAAAAGAATAATATTATCAGCCAACTTGACCATAAATTTAGAGAATTTAAATTCAGCAGAACATACAAATTTTTCAAATGCACATGAAACATTTACCAAGATAGGCCACAGTCTGGACTAAACAAAACAAATCTTAACAAGATTAGAGTGTTAAAACCATACACGGAATAGGCAAATTTATACAGTTGAATAGAGGTCAACAGGGACTGGGGAAAGGGAAGTTATTGTTCAATGGGTGAAGAGTTTCTACTTAGGATGATGAAAAAGTTGTAGAAATAGCTAATGACGATAGTTATACAACATTGTGAATGTGCTTAAAGCCACTTAATTGTACATTTAAAATGTTTAAAATGGTAAATTGTATGTTATGTATATTTTACTACAATAAAAAATTAATGGGAAAAACACATACACAGTATATTATCTGATCAGAACAGAATTGATCAACAAAAGGAAAGATATCAGGAAAGTCCTCAAGTATTTGGAAATTAAACAACACATTTCTAAATAAGCCATGTGCCAGAGAAAATCTTAAGGGAAATTAGATAATATGTTGAACTGAATGAAAATACCACATATAAAAATTTGTGGAATGTAGCCAGTACTTAGGAGAAAATTTAAAGAACTGAATGTTTCCTATTGGAAAATAACAAAGGTCTAAAATCAATAGCCTAAGTTTTCAAGTAAAGAATCTAGAAAAAAAGGAGCAAATTAAATGCAAAGCAAGTAGAAGAAATTAATAAAGTAAGAATGGAAATCAATAAGTTTGAAAACAGAAAAATAATAGAAAAAACAATGAAACCAAAAGCTGATTGCTTGTAAAGATAGTAAACTTTATAACCTCTAGCCAAACAGACCAAGAAAAAGGACAGAAGATACAAACTATCAATACTAGGAATGAAAAAGGGGCCATCACTAGAAACACTGCAAACATTACAGAAACAGTAGGGAAATATAAGGTGGGACAAAAGTGGGTTTACAACTGTGAGTACAAAAACAGTTTATTATTGTATTATTATTTATTAATTATGCTATTATTTTCCATATGAATAACTGCAAACCTACTTTTTCCTCACCCTGTATAATAAAAAAAATAATTCCAAGAAATATAATAACTTAGATGAAATAGAACAATTCTTTGAAAGATGCAAATTAACAAAGCTCCCTCAAAAAGAAATGAGTAACCTGAATATGTACAAAAGAAATGGAATTATGGCTTAAAACTTCCAACAAAGAAAAGTCCAGGTTTAGCCCTAGCTGGTGGGGCTCAGTGGATTGAGCGCTGACCTGCAAACCAAAGTGTTGCCAGTGCGATTCCCAGTCAGGGCACATGGTTGGGTTGCAGGCCAGGTCCCTAGTAGTGGGTGCTCGAGTGACAACTACACATTGATGTTTCTCTCTCTTTCTCCCTCCCTTCCCCTCTTTAAAAATAAATAAATAAAATTTAAAAAAAAAAACCCTCCAAGTTTTACTAGTGAGTTATACCAAACATTTAAAGGTACGATAACAATTCTACACAAACTTTACCAGAAAATGCTAGAGGAAAAAACCCTTCCCAACTAATTTATGAGGCTGGCATTACCATGACAGTAAACCAAACAAAAAAGAAGAAAGAAAAAGAACATAAACATGACACACACACCAAAAAAATTTTTAAAAACTTTAAAAATTTTAGCAAAGTTAATCTAGTAATGTATAAAAAGGATATACTTCATGATAAGTTAGGGGTTTATCCAAGGAATGAAATGTTTGTTTAGAATTTTAAAATCTATATAATTTACCATATGAACAGAATAAAAAAGAAAAACTACACAATCATCTTAACAGATGCCAAAAAAACATCCATATTTAAATTTTTAAAAAGCTCATCAAACCAAGTATAGAACGAAATTTTCAGATTTTAATAGAGGGCGCCTGTCACTAAAATAATGATGAAAGACTGAATTCTTCCCCCTATGACCAGGTATAAGCAAAGGATGTCCACTCACATTGCACCTATCCAACACTGTACTGAAGGACCAATCCAGAGCAAGAACACGATGAAAAGACATAAAATAAATACGGATTAAAAAGAAATAAATAAATCTGTCTCTCTTGGCTGACAATACATAGAAAACCCCAAGAATGTATAAAACAGCTACTGGGACTACTAAATGAATTTAGAAAAATCACAGGATGCAAGGCTAATATACAAACATCAATTGCATTTGTATAAACTTGCAAAAGCTATTAAAAATGGAAATTTGAAAAGAATGTACAATAGTATAAAATATGAAATATTTAGGTATAATCTAATGAAATATGTGCTAAAATTATGAATGATTGATGTAAGAAATATAAGAAGACCCAAATAAATGGAGAGTATAGTGTTCATGGATTTGAAGGCTAAATTAATATTATTAAAATGTCAATTCTTCCCAAACTGGTCCATAGATATAATGTAATCTCAATGGAAATCTCAGGATTTTGTAGATATTAGCAAGCTGATTCTGAAATTTCCATAAAAGGCCTGTAATAGCCAAAATAACTTTGAAATAGAACACTTACAATACTTGATTCAAACTCATTATAAAGCTACAGTTATCAAGACAGTGTAGTCCTGGTAAAGACAAACATTTATATCAATTTAATACAATAAAGATTCAGAAATAGACTCAAACAAAAATGGTTAATTGATTTTTAACAAAGGTGACAAAAATTCAATGGTGAAAGAGTAGTTTTTTAGCAACTGGTGATCAAACAATTTGACATCTACATGCGAAACTAAAATAGAACAATCTTTGCTATTGTTAATTTATAATATAATTTTATGATGGTCAATTAATCCACTTTGTGTGATTTAGTTTATTTAAATTTATCAAGGCTTGTTTTTGATTCATGTGTTGTATTTAAAGTCTATTATTAGGTGCATACCCATTTAGGGTTTGTTATGTCTTCTTGGTAAAATGGCCATTTTATAAATCTGTAATGCCCTTTGTACCTCTAATACTATTCCTTGTCCTAAAGTCTACTCAGTCATATTAAAATAGCCACTCCAGCTTTGTTTTCGTGGTTTGTATTTTCCCATTCTTTTATTCCTAAGTCCTTATATTTAAAATGGGTTTCTTGAGACCAGCATGTAGATTTTTTAATCCAATATGACTAATTTGATTTTCCATTATTTTACTATGTGTTTTGTGTTTGTTCTATCTGATTTTTTGTTTCCCTGTTCCCCCTTTCCTGTCTTCTTTTGGGTACTTTATTCTACTTCATTGCTTTTTGCCTCTCTCTCTCACTGTTCTAGGAAAAAGTTTCTCAATCTCAATACTATTGATATTTCAGATCAGATAATATTTTGTTTTAGACAGCTGTCCTGTGCATTCTAGATGTCTAGTACCATCTCTGACCCCTACTTACTAAGTGCCAATTGCACCTCTTCCCCAATTACGGTAGTCAAAATTGTCTCTAGACAGTATCCATTGTCTGCCCATGGGCAGAATCACCCCCAGTTGAAGACCTCTGCTTTAAAAATTATAGTAGAATACTTAACATTTCAAAATCTATGTTTCAAAGTCTATGTTTCAGAGTCAAAGTAATATTTTACTATTTAGGTATCACATAGAGGCTTTACAAACATATAAGTCCCTTAATCTCTCTCCTCTATGTTATAATTGTCACATGTAGTCAATCAACATGCATTAAAAATTCATCACACACAATGTTAAAATTTTTCTCAACAATTAAACATATTTTAAAGAACCTTAAACACAAGCAGTCTTATATTTGCCCAGATATTATTGCTTTTGTTCTTTCATTCATAAAGTTCCAAGTTTAACCTGATATTATTCTCCTTCAGTCTGAAGAACTCAGCCTGAGGACCTTCAGCCTAAAGAGGGAAAGAAACATGAATGTGTGGTTGCCCCTAACACACCTACTACTGGGGACCTGGTCTGCAACCCAGGCATGTGCCTTGACTGGGAATTGAACCAGTGACCCTTAGGTTCTCAGGCTGGTGCTCAATCCACTGAGCCACACCAACCAGGGCCAATTTTGTTCTTTTCTAAAATTTAATTTCTTTGCTAAGAACTTCTATCTTTCCATTTATTTTCTTTCATGTGTGTTTATCTTTACGTCATGGAGTTTATTTTAGTGTCTTCTTTAAAGTCTTTGTCTTATAACTTCAACATCTGTGTCTTCTTGGGTTTGGAACCATTGACTATCTTTTCCCCTGATAGTCACATTTTCCTTGTCCTTTAATTATTAAGTAATTTTGGATTGTATTATAAAGTTTTTGAATATTAAATTTTATAGACATGAATCCTGTTAAAATTTTGTAAGGGATGTCATTGTTGTTGTCATTGTTTGTTGTTGTTGTTGTTACTGTTTTAGCAGGTAATCAACCCAGTAAGCTTCAGACTGTAAATTTTTATAATCACTTTCTAAACAGCAGAAAGGACATCTGAGTGAGCAGCATCCTCAAACCTGCCAGCAAGTGAGCAGATCCTCTGCGCCCAGCAAGGGTTCTGGATGACACCATGGGGGATTCCCAGCATGTCTCAGCCTCCAGCTGCTGGGCTACCTTCACCAACTTCTCAAGTAGCCAAAAAGGAATTCTTCTGTTTACTGAGATTATATTCTGCTTGGTGATTCTTACCTGCTTCCATGATTTAGGACTAGGATACTACTCCCTGACAGGGATTGAGATGAACCTTGCTATTTTGTTCCTCGTCTTGTACTTGACTGGCCTGAACACCAAGATACAATGCATCAACTGGCCCTGGTGTGATTTCTTCCGAACCCTTTCAGCGACAATTATCTACCTGATCACCTCCATTTCTGTCCTTTCTGGGAAAGGAAACCGCTCTGAAATCATTGATGGGGTATTGGGCCTAACTGCTACCTGCCTCTTTGGCTATGATGCCTTTGTCTCCTTCCCCTTGCGACAGTAAAGCCATACAGCAGCCCCTCCTGACCTTGCAGACAGCCCACTATAGTGAATTCCCTTTATTTCTCTCTGTAACCTGCAACTCTTCCATTGAATTAACTCCTCCAACCCCCATAACATTTACAGCCAACTCGTAGCTCCCTATGGAGATAAAAATGCCTTTATTGGGAGAATTTGTCTTCCAGCCTGCCAATCAACCCTCTTGGCCACTTTTATGGTTGAACCTAAGTCCCCATTCTGCAGTATCCAAAGGGAGATGCTAATTCTGCCTGGACAGTGCCCCAACCTAAGCCCAAAATGAATGAGGAAGGCACCTCTGATTTCAGACTAACTCTACTCCAAATAACCTCCTCAGTATGAGGGGTGGTTCAGTGGAGGGATAAATAATAAACAGATTGTTAGAACAAAAACATCACTTTTTGTAGTCAGTGTTTCCAATTTCAATTCAGTTTTTAAACCTTGTTGATACTGCTTTGGGTCTATCCAACACATATATCACTGACAGGTAAGTCTGAGACCTGGTTGGTGGTTTGATACTTAGTTCAATTCTCAAAACTTTTGCTATGCTGCTTTGGGTCTGTCCCATACATATGCAACTCAAGGGTAACTGGGGACTTGTCAAATTTCTTACACAGTCAGTTGAGACATCTTGTTCTCCAGCTCACTTCTCTCCAGAATGCCTCCTATACCCTCTGCTCCACAGAGTACCTACTTCTCAGTTTTTCTGTGCAAAAATATTAGGTTTCTTTTAGAGTTTTAACTGCTTATATAACTGCTGCTGACAGTTGTGCAGTTGAAGCCTGTCTTTGGGGTGAAGTCATAGGACAAAAGAAGGTAATAATTGGAAAATTCATTCTCAAATGTGTTGCTTTTTTAAATTTTGATTCAAGTTCACAATTGGCCTGCTTTTACTTAAACAGTACTCAGGTAATTTTGTGTGTGTATGTATTTTTCCCAGAGGTTTTAGTTGTGATCCGGAGGAGAGAGAGTCTACAGTGGATTACTCTTTCTTGGTCACAATTGGAAGTTATATCATGATATTTGATATAAGGAAAAATTTTCTAAGAATTTTGTAAAGATGTAAAAAATTAACATAATGGAAGATAGATGTCTTAGAGATCACACAGACTATTGGAACACCCCTCAGTTGTTTCCTGGGGTAGGACTGGGAAAGAGTGCTAAGTGTAGACAACAATCAAGTTTATCTTTAAAATAACTACCTGAAGACAGAGCTCAAACATTCTAGTTATGCTGAGATGTCTCGTTGTCCTTTCGCATACTCTTCTTCAAATACTCTTGCACAAATACCCTTTATTGACGTTTAGGGTAGTGATTTATTTATTTTAACTTTCTTTCTTTTTTATTTAATCTTTATTGTATTTTTTCCATTACAATTTAGTACCCTTACACCTGACCCCCCCAAATCACCACACTGTTGTCCATGTTCGAGTCCTTTCCCCATTTTGCTCAATACTCCCACCCTCTAACCTCCTCCACCACTAGTTGTGGTTTGCTCTCCATCATTGAGTCTGCCTCTGTTTTACTTGTCAGCTCAGTTTGTTCTTTAGATTCCACATATGAATGAAATTATATGACATTTGTCTTTCTCTGACAGGCTTATTTCATGTAACATAATGTTTTCTAGGTCCATCCATACTGTTGCAAAGGGTAAAATTTTCTTCTAACTTACAGCTGAGTAAAGTTCCATTGTATAAATATCCCATAGTTGTTTTATCTATTCATCTATTGATGAACTGCTTCCATATCTTGGTGCTTGTAAATAATGCTGCAATGAACATAGGGGTGCTTATGTTCTTTCAAATTAGTGTTTTGTGTTCCTTTGGATATAGTCCAGGAAGTGAGATTACTGGATCAAAAGGCAGATCCATTTTTTAATTTTCTGAGGTACCTCCATACTGCTTTCCACAATGGCTGTATCAGTTTGCACTCCCACCAACAGTGCACTAGGGTTCCCCTTTCTCTACATCATTGCCAGCACTTGTTGATTTATTTATGATAGCCATTCTGACAGCTATGAGATGGTATCTCATTGTGGTTTTAATTTGCATTTCTCTGATGATTGGTCACCTTGAGCATCTTTTCATGTGTCTGTTGGCCATCTGTATGTCCTGTTTGGAGAAGCATGTATTCAGATCCTTTGCCATTTTTTAATTGTGTTTTTTGCTTCTTTGGTGTTGAGTTTTAGAAGTACTGTGTAAATTTTGGATATTAATCCCTTATCAGATTTATTGGTGAATATGTTCTTCCATTCTGTTGGTTGTCTTTTTATTTTGTTGATGATTTCCTTTGCTGTGCAAAAACACTTTAGTTTGATGTAGTTCCATTTGTTTATTTTTTTCTTTTGTTTCCCTTGCCTGGGGAGATATATCCTATAAAAAATTGCTATGGTAATGTCCAGGATTCTGCTTCTTATGTTTTCTCCTAGGATATTTATGGCTTTGGGTCTAACATTTAAGTCTTTGATCCATTTTGAATTTATTCTTGTGTGATGTGTAAGAATATGGTCTAGTTTCATTTTCCTGCCTGTATCCACCCAATTCTCCCAACACCATTTACTGAATAAACTATCTTTAGCCCATTATATGTGCTTGCTTCCTCTGTTGAGTATTAACTATAAAGGTATGGGTTTATTTCTGGGCTTTTTATTCTGTATCATTGATCTATATGTCTATATTCATGCCACTACCAGGGTGTTTTGATTATTATGGCCTTGAAATATAGTTTGATATTAGGTAGAATGATTCTGCCAACTTTGTTTTTTCTCAAGATCTCTGTTGACATGTGGGGCCTTTTGTGGATCCATATAAATTTTTGAAATATTTGTTCTAGTTCTATGTACTATGTCATTGGAATCTTGATAGGAATTGCATTGAATCTATAGATTGCTTTGAATAGTATGGACATCTTAATGATGTTAATTCTTCCATATCCATGGTATGTGCTTCCAATTATTTGTATCTTCTTCACTTTCTTTCTTCATAGCAATTGTGAATGGGATTGTTTTCTTAATTTCCCTTTCTGTCAGTTCATTATTGGGCTATAAAAATGCAACTGATTTCTGGATATTAATTTTGTATTCTGGTACTTTGCTGAATTCATTTATCAATTCTAGTAGTTTCTTGGTGGAATCTTTGGGATTCTCTATGTACAGAATCATGTCATCTGCAAATAGAGGTGGTTATACTACTTCCTTTCCAATTTGGATGCCTTTTATTTCTTTTTCTTATCTGATTACTGTGGCTAGGACTTCTAGTACTACGTTGAATAAGGGAAGTGAAAGCAGACATCCCTGTCTTATCCCCGATCTTAATGGGAATGCTTGGAGTTTTTGCCCATTGGATATGATTCCAGAGTGAGTTCATATATATGGCCTTTATTATGTTTAGGTGTGTTCCCTCTAACCCAATTTGACTGAGAGTTTTGATCATAAATGGGTGCTAGATTTTATCAAATGCTTTTTCTGCATCTATCGATGTGATTGTGTGGTTTTTATCCTTCCTTTTGTTTATGTGGTGTATCACGTTCATTTATTTGCGAATGTTGCACCAAACTTGTATTTCTAGAATAAATCCACTTGATCATAGTGTATGATCTTTTTGATGCATTGCTGTATTTGGTTTACTTACCGGTATATTTTGTTGAGGATTTTAGTGTCTATGCTCATCAGGATATTGGCCTATAATGTTTTTTTTACTTCTTAAATTGAATTTATTAGGGTGACATTGGTTGATGAAATTATATAGGTTTCTGGCATACAATTTTAGAATATATCATCTGTATATTTTTTTAAGTTTTTAAAATTTTATTTTATTTTTAATTATATTTTATTGATTGCTATTACAGTTTTCCTCAATTTTACCTCTTTGCCAAATCCACCCAGCACCCCCTACTCCCTCAGACAATCCCCTCACCATGTCCAGGGGACATGCATATAAGTTCTTTGGCTACTCCATTCCTATATTGTACTTTACATTCCCATGACTATTTTGTAACTACCTATTGTACTCCTTAATCCCCTCACCTCTTCACCCATTCTCCCACTCCCCCTCCCATCTGGCAATCTTCTGGTAACTAACTTCTTTTCTCTTGCTTTTAATAGTCTCTTTATTTTTAACCTTTGGCCTTTTAATAATGATGTGTCTTGAAGTGGGCCTCTTTGCATCCATCACAGTTGGGATTCTCTGCACTTCCTGGGCTTGCATTTCTATTTCCTTCACCAAATTAGGGACATTTTCTTTCACTATTTTTACAGATTTCCAATTTCTTGCTCTTTCTCTTCTCCTCTGGCACTCCTAGGAGGCGAATGTTGGACCTTTTGAAGTTGTCCCAAAGGCTGTTTATACTATCCTCATTTTTTTAGATTCATTTTTTTTCTTGTCCTGATTGGTTGTTTTTTGCTTCCTTATGTTCCAAATCATTGATTTGGTTCTCAGTTTCATCCACTATATTGTTGTTTTCCCTGTAAATTGTTCTTTATTTCAATTATCTTTTGCTTCTTTTTGAAACTAATCTCTTGTTTCTGACTCTTTTTTATGCTGCCAAGGTCCTCACTAAGTTCCTTGAGCCTCCTTATAAATGGTGTTTTGAACTTTGCATCGTGGAGATTGCTTATCTCCATTTCATTTAGCTTTTTCTGGAGTTTTGATCTATTCATTCATTTGGGCCATGTTTCTTTGTTTCTTCATTTTGACAGACTTCCTGTGTTTGTTTCTATATATTAGGTAGAGCTGCTTTGACTCCATGTGTTCATAGTGTTGCCTAATGTAGTGGGTGTCCTTAAAGGGTCCAGTGGCAAAGCCTCCCTATCACCCAAGCTAGGTAGTCAAGGTGCACCCTTCATATGGGCTGAGTACACCCTCCTCTTGCAGTTGAGCCTCGATTGCTGTTGGCAAGTCACTGGGAGGGAATTACCCAGGCCAGTCAGCTACAAGGATTGGCTGTGACCACTGACCACCAACCTCTGCCCTCCATGGAGGATCAGCTCTGCAGGGGCAGTGTGGTGGTGCTCCAGCATGATCTGTAGCTGTCCACTGGGTATATTAGCCCTGGCGTTTCCTGGGTGGTACAGGCAAAAGTCAGCCCCCTCCAACCACCCCCCACCATGTTTTACCCGTGGCACCATGCCCGAGCTGTAAAGCAGTCTGAGTGTCTACTACTTGTGTTGGGCTTTGAGACTCCTAGGTGAAGCTAAGCTGTGACTCTAATCTGGCTGTCTGCCAGGGCTTACTGAAATCAGCTGTTGCTTGTTTGATAGGATTTAGGAGCCAAGACCAGCCATTCTTATGGAAAAACTGCTTGGGTAGGCTGGTAAGATGGGTGGGGTAGAGCCTCTGTGGATCTCTAAGGTAGGTCACCCAGTGTTAGCCAGGTTGATGGACTCTCAGATATGGCACCAGTCTAGTGGCTTTGTGCCACTAGGGGGAGGGCTCAGCCAAGGGACAATGGCCTCTGCTCGCCCTGATGCCAGACACTTCAGTTCTTCTTTGTATGCCACTCGTGCTCTTCAAGTTGCCAACCCAGTGCTGGAGCTCAGAGGGAGAGAGTAAGTGAGTTCATGTGTGGATTCTCCAAGAGTAACTGCTTAGGGCTCTGGCAGCTTCCTCCACAAACTCAATCCCTGTTCGTTTTCCCAGCTAGAAGTTGTGTGGACAACTTCCTGGCACTGGAATCCTGGGCTAGGAGGCCTGGTGTAGGTCTGGGACTCCTTGCTCCTCAGATGTCCCTCCCAAATTTTTATTTACATGATTGTGGGGCCAGCCCATTCCACACCTGTACCGCTCCTACCAGTCTGGATGTATTCAATTCCATAGTTATCAGACTTCCATTCAACTTGATTTCTGACATTCCTGAATGATGGTTGTTATATATTTTAGTTGTAATTTTAATGTGGTTGTGCAAAGAGGCGAGCCATGTCTGCCTATGTCACTATCTTGACCAGAAGCTCCTGGCCTATAATTTTATTTCTTTGTAGTGTCTTTACCTGGTTTTGGAATTATAATAATGCTGGCCTCATAAAATGAGTTTGGGAGCCTTGCCTCCTCTTGAACTTTATGAAATAGTTTCAGAAGAAGAGGTGTTAGTTCTTCTTGGAATTTTGGTAAAATTCACCTGTGAAACCATCTGGTCCAGAGCTCTTTTTGTTGGTAGGTTTTTGATTGCTGTTTAAATTTCATTAGGTATAATCTGTCTATTCAGATTCTCTGATTCTTCCTGATCTAGTTTTGGAAGATTGTATGTTTCTAGGAATTTATCCATTTTGTCCAGGTTGTTCAGTTTGTTGGCATATAGTTGCTCATATAGGATAGTGATTTAGAAATTATGCTCCTCCAAGATCTATGCATTCCATAAGGCCCTTTCAAGGCCAAAAGTAGTGGGAAGTGGCTGGACTCTCTGGTGCTACTCCCTTCATCAATTAGAGCTCCCACTTTTGCTTTTCATATTGGACTGTATCATAAGATCTCATAACAATTAAGATTTATATTGGTTTAAAAAATCAAAAAAGCCATCTGTTTACAGTGGAGTCTGGGATTGATCAGCAGTAATCATATGTGATGGTACTATCCAATTCTTCTCCTCTGATACTTGTAAAATAGCTGAGATACTCTAGATAGGAAATACTGAGGACTTTTCAGGGATTGCCTGGGACCCTAAGGAATGTTCAGAGCAGTAATATGTTTCTGCTCCCCTAATTTAAAGTACTTGTGAGAATACTGTAAAATGCAACATTAGTGGTCATCAGAGTTTTTAAACAAAGATGGTAGTGACCTGCTTTATCTCCTTGGAGAATATTTGTCTTTTACAAGGCTCTTGAGAATGGCAATTTCTTAACAATTAAGGTTATTAGGCTAGTGGGGGAAGAGACTCTTTCTTGAGCGTCTTATAAAACCCTAGTTATACAAAGTAAGTTAAATAATCTTCAACCCCACTTTAGGGTTAGGATGATGGCTCAGTAAAAATAATATTTAATAGATCTTCTCCCTATCTTCTTTGCATATTTATGAAGTAGTACAAAGAGATGAAAATGTACAACAACCCTGAAATAAAGGTTAAAAATCAATTATAAAGGAGATTTCTGGAAGTATTTCTGCTGTTACATTTTCAATAGCACTAAATTAAGAAACAGAATTGACATCTGAGTCATGCAGCATCTTTTGAATCAGGAAAGCACAGCTGGGAAACAGATTACAAGAACTCTGTATCACAGCTCTCCTTCCTCACTGACTGCCTGTAGTTTGAGGACACAGGGTTTCACTAATGTGAAAGCAAAGCAGCCATAGCCTTCACTGTAGGGAAACAGATTTCTGAATGGTAAGAGTGCACTGGGCTGTCATTAACAGTCCCTCTTAACCAATTCAGTTTCTATAGTTCCCATACACCACAAGGATAGGATAAAGAGAATGGAGACTTTGAGATTTGCAGTCCTCTTAGAGGTAAAAAAAAAAAAATTCAGATGAGGTAGATAGAGAAATCCTAAAAATGGTGGAAGTCAGGCGAGGAGTTGTCATATACCACTCAATGTCATTGAAGAAGAGTAAATGCAGTTAAAGTCTCTAGGTTTAAAAGTTCTCTTTTAAATAGAGAATCAGGAAGTTATTCTATCTCATATCAAGGAACTACACAAGATAAATGCCTGTTAAGCAATAAAAACCAGAATAAGGTTTGTACATATCAAATCACAGAGTATTAAAGAACAAGAGTCCATCAGTACCTAAATTAAATGGTGAGGGACCTAATAGCAAAACTCTGAACCTTATCTGTTTTCAAACTCTGGGCCTAGATATTTTTCTATCAACCCAAAGTTGAGAGTAAGGGGAAGAGGGAAGGAAGGGGGACCTATGGAATAAATTTCTGCAGCATAAGACAAGGAAAATGATCTCGTAAGAACTTAAAACACTCTTCATTTAATGCTCATTTACTACAGGATCAGGAAGAAATTTTAGAAAGATTGTTTTATAAAAATCTATATTTCCATGGACTGATGAATAGATGAACAAAATGTGGTATATATGTCCAGTGAAATATTATTTAGCCTTAGAGAGGAATAAAATTCTACACATGCTATAATGGATGACTTGAAGACATGCTAAGTGAAATAAGCCAGACATAAAAAACAAGTATTATATGATTCCACTTACATGAGGTACATAGAATAATCAGATTCATAGACACAAAAAGTAGAATAGTGGTTTCCAGGGGCTAAGTGGAACAAGGAATGGTAAGTTGGTGTTTAATGGGTACATGGTTTCCATTTGGGAAGTTAGGAAGTTCTGAAAATAGATGGTAGTGATGGTTCTACAACAATGTGAGTGTACTTAATGGTACTTCACTGTAGACTTAAAATGGTTAAAATAGTAAACTTATGTATAGTTTACAATAAAAAGTGCCCCCTAAATCTATAAAAACCAAAGAAGTCAGTCACAAAAGAGTATATATTGTGTGATTCTATATCTATGAAATTCTAAAACATATAGAACTAATCTATGGTGATGGAAATCAGAATATTGATTAACCTTAGTGAGGGATTTATGGGGAGAGGGAATGAGGAACTATTTGGGAGTGTTCACTGGGTGTATACATATGTAAAACTCCATTGAGTTGTATATTAAGATTTCTTTATTTTACTACATATAAGTTATATTTTTAAAAAGCCTGTGCTTCCGCTCTAACCAGTGTGGCTCAGTTGGGCATCCTCCTGCAAGGTGAAAGGTCACTGGTTAGATTCCCATTCAGGGCAGATGCCTGGGTGGTGGATTCAGTCCCCAACTGGGGCATGTGCAAGAGGCAACTGATCTGCTTGATGTTTCTCTTTCACATTCATATTTCTTTTCCTCTCTTTCTTCTTCTCTTCCCCTCTCTCAAATAAACAAACAAACAAACAAATAAAATCTTTAAAAACACTATGCCTCTGATAATGAATGGGCTATTAAAAAAAGAAAACAGGTT
Organism: Tonatia bakeri; assembly: GCA_004024845.1. NCBI lineage: Eukaryota > Metazoa > Chordata > Mammalia > Chiroptera > Phyllostomidae > Tonatia > Tonatia bakeri. The sequence goes on along the minus strand of PVIA01008581.1, from coordinate 50,643 downwards.
AAATTGAAACAAAAACAGATTGAGATAAAAGCAGGTTAGGAAAGTCTTCAAGGAAACCACAATTTTAAAATGCATTAACTCAAATAAAATCCATTCTGGAGGCTGGATATAGGTGAATTCTCAGTGCAAAAAAATCAAATTAGTGTTTCAGAAGACAGTTTGAGAAGCTTTCCCAAAATGTAAAAGAAAAATATGAGGGAAGACCCCCCAAAATAAAATTTATTCATTAAAAATTGTATATTTACTCTTACATGTTTAAACTTCAGTCACTTTCAAAGTACTCTCCAAGTGGTGCAATACACCTGTTGAGACATTTTTTCTACTGTTCAAAACACTTTTGAACTCATTGATTTTTGATGCATTTTAGTGCCTCTGCCAGTTTTTGTTTTTACCTCTTCCACATAGGCAAAACGTTTCCCTCTGAGACCTTTTTTCATCCAGGGAAACAAACAAACAAACAAAAATCACTCAGGGCAAGATCAGGTGAATAGGGAGGATGGTGCATGGGGGTCATTCCATTTTTTGGTCAAAAACTGCTGAACACTCAGTGTGGTGTGAGTAGGTATGCTCATACATCACCCATATAAAATAGCCAACATGTTAAACAAGTCTTCAAAACAATTCACTGAATCTAAATGTAGCCTCTCACAACAACACCAGCTGGTACACTGATACATATGGGTTCCTAGAATACTCATCTAGAGGGGGAAGGCTATACTACAAGGGGCCTGCTCTCCAGAAGATAATTCTGATTTTGAGGGGTTTCCCTCTCATAAAGAGAGATAAGGAGGACAAAGATGAGATCCCAAGTATTGAAAATAGATGTTCTAAAAGAAGAAAAATGAGATAAATGGAGCATAGAAAATAAATTAATGTATTACAAGAAATATTTTCCCTGAGGTGAAAAATGGCAAGTCTTGAGTACTCTTTTCTGGAAAAAAAAAAAGTGATGACAAAAGATGCACTAGTAGGATTATCCCAGTGAAGTTTTTGAATTTCAGAAATACACAAATAATCCTAGATGAGCTGCACAAGAAAATGTTACCTATAAAGTAGCAAAATGCAGGTTGGTCTTCTACTTTTTCCCCAGTAGCACTAAGTCTAAAAAAGATAATGGAGTAAATCCAAAAAATATTTATGGCAAAATTTGTGAGTCAAAAAAACTACATCTATCCATGTCATTGATGTATGGGGACAACAGACATCTTAGGCATATACTAGATCTCACCTAAGTATTCCTCATTTTAAAATTATTTAAGGTTTTCCTTCAGACTACTCAAAAATAAGTAAAAATTAAAATTTAAGAAAACAAATTCTCTACAAGAACTGGAAGCAAATATAGAAATTAAAAGAAACGGCTGTGGCCAGGTAGCTCAGTTTGTTGGAGCATCTAGGTTGTGTAACTAAAGGTTGTAGGTCTGATTCCCAGTCAGGGCACAACCAAGCAATGTTCAATATTTCTCTCTCTCTCTCTCTCTCTCTCTCTCTCTCTCTCTCTCTCTCTCTCTCTCCCCACCCTCTCCCTCTCTCTCCCTTCCTCTCTGTCTCTAAAATCATTAAAAAAATATTCTCAACTGAGGATTAAAAAACACAGATGGCAATTCCTCAAAAAATTAAAAATGGAACTTCCTTATAACCCAATGATTCCACTTCTGGGTAAACATCCAAAGAAATGGAAGTGTTTTGGAAATATCCAAACACTAATTTAAAGGAATACATGCATCCTTATGTTTATTGCACCATTATTTACAATAGAAAACTATGGCAGCAGCCCTGTGTCCGTTGATAGAGGAGTGGATGAAAAGTGGTCGTACATATACACAAAGGAATATTACTTGGCTATAAAAAAAGAATGAAATCTTACCTTTTTCGACAACATGCATGGGCCTAGAGGTTATTACTCTAAGTGGAATAAGTCTGAGAAAGGCAAATAACATATGATTTCATTTATATGGGGAATCTAAAGAAGAAAATAAATGAACAAACAAAATTAAAACAGACTCATAAGTACAGAGAACAGATTGATGGTTGCCAGAGAGAGGGGCAGGTTATGGGACTGGGAAAAGAATGTGAAGGGATTAAGAAGTAGTAATTGGAAGATATAAAATAGCCCTGGGAATGTAAAGTATAGAATAGAGAGTATAGTAAAACATGTTCTAATAACTCTGAATGGATACTTGAAATATCAGGGAGAATCAGTTTATAAAGTATATGATTGTCTAGCCACTATGCTGTATACCTGAACTAACATAAAATAATATTGAATGTAAACTGTAATTGAAAAATAAAATTTGAAAAAGAAATTAAATATGCAACAATAAATCTAAATATTAGTTATAATTTAGTTACAAACCTGAAGGTAAGATTTTAAAACTTGAAATAAAAAAGAAGGGAGAAGATAAAGCTGGGCAAAAAAATGTGCTGTTTCTCATCCAAGTAGAAAGTTCAATAGTTATAGTTTTATTCTTAAATTTATAATCATAAAAATGTATATTTAACATTGTTTGTGCTTAAAGGTAATTGCTAGTAGGCTAAAAACAAGAATTATTTATTCCAAAATTCAAATCGCTGCAGAAGCAAAAGGAAAAATAGGCTCAAGTTTATAGTATAGCAAAATATAGTAAGCAAAAACAATGATTAAGTAGAAATTTTTTTAAAGAATGAACAAAAACCATGGTACCTATGAGCTCCTTCTTTAAAAAAAAACAAAACAAAAAGTATTAAATAAAGAAACTGCCATGACTGGTGTGGCTCAGTGGATTGAGTGCTGGCCTGTGAACCAAAGGGTTGCCCGTTTGATTCCCACTCAGGGCACATGCCTGGATTGTAGGCCAGATCCCGAGTAGGGGGCACATGAGGGGCAACCATACACTGATGTTTCTCTTTCTCCCTCCCTTCCCCTCCCTCTAAAAATAAATAAATAAAAACTTTAAAAAAATAAAGACACCATTCAACGAAGAGAGGAATAAAAATTAATAACTCAGGAGACACTTATGCATGAAAGTATTTAATGCAGCATTGCTTGTAATAGCAAAGACTGGAACCAACTTATATGTCCATTAGCAGGGTCCTGGTTAAATTGTTGTGCATGCTAAAAATGAACTACTCTTCAGTTATTAAAAAGAATGAGACTTCTACATTTACTGATACAGGACAATCTTCAAGATATATTGTTAGGAAAGGTGAAAAAAAGCATGGTTGAGTAAAATCTGTATAATAATATGAATGATTGTGTGTTTATGGAAAGAACAGAAGAAACCGAACAGCTCTTGCCTTTTGTGTTGAGGAACTAAGAGACCTCAGCACAAAAATGGGAGGAAGCATTACTTTTCATTGTATACCATATTGTATCTTTTGGATTTATATGCATATGTCCTATGCATGTATTAAATGTTAAAAAATAACTGTATAAAATGTGATTGAAACAGAAGATTTCCCTCAACCTCTTTTAGTACTAAAATTCATTGTATGTGTATGATGCTGAATTACTATAGTTGGATTACGTGCAGAGAGAAGTTGAAAAAATTAGTTCACAAACACTGGGAAGAGTATAAAATAGACCCACAAAGAAGCAGAGACAAGGACCATTCAGGCCTTGAAAGACTAAGAGAATATCATTTGTTCATGAGAGGTTCTCAACTCCTAGTTTCAGCCCCTCTGACGTCCAGTTAGACTTTCTGCTCTTGCTTAAGTTGGTGTGTGTTAGTTTCTGTTTCCCCCAACAACTATAAAAAAATGCCTAAAACCTTAGCAATACAGTTATAAATAAAATAGGAAAGTCAAAATCCTAAATAAACTATTAGAAAGAAGAATTCAACTGTATATTGAATCAATGTGTGTGTGTGTATATATACATGTGTTTATCTCCAGGACTACAGGATAACATAATATTAGAAATTTTATTTATATGATACATATATCAATAATTAAGTAAAATAAAATCTATAACATAACCTCAACATATACCAAAAAAGCACTTGATACATGAAACACATTCCTAACAGTTTCAGAAAAATTAGATAATTTTACATGACTCTGACATAGTTTTAACTGTAGAGATTATTCTATTTCAGTTCTCCTTGTACTCTAATTACTTCTACCAGAGTTCAGTTTGGTGAACCAGTAGATATCTTTAACACTTCTCTGACACTTACTAATGTCCTTTTTAAAATGTTTTAAATAAGAAAGGGTTAGCATCAGAGCCTTAAATAAGCAACAGTAAGTAAAGAGAATTTTTTAACATTGTTTTGTGTCATTTATTTTTATGGTGACCTTTTATTTATGGAAAGTGACTGTTTTTCTATCTTCTATAATGAAGAAATGTTTCCTTTTAAATTAAATTTACAATTAAAAAGTGATATAATTTAAGAAAAATGTTAACTAAGTAGAAGCACATGTAGAAATAAAGTTAGTATTTGACTGAGGTCAATACACTAGTGAATGAAAAAATACTGTCTTAACATGATAAAGAACATTCATTTTAATCAAAAGTTAATGCCATGCTTGAAGGTGAATTATCTCTGTGGAAAACTGGCAAAGGACAAGGATGCCTATCATCTACTAGCTCTAATGCTCTGGCTAAGACACTGAGACCTGAAATAGATGTGAGGTGTGATTATTGGTGAGAAGGAAATCAAATCATCATTATTTAGAAATTACAATATTTAATCAAATCTATGATCTGTCCATTTTCACATTTTAATCTTTCAAAAACCAAGATACATCCCAGAATCAATGACTTTTCACAATTTGTTAGTGTCTCCTCCTTTTGGTAGTATGTAAATATAATTATGCATCTTATAATTAATAGTAATGATGTTTCACACTCAATGAAACATGGTAGTTATCAATATATATTTAAGGATTTCAAAACAAATAAAAAAATTTTATAGACTCAATAGCACTTTAGTAAAATGGCTGTGGAAAAGATGATAAATATATCATAGTCAACAATACTCCTTTATATCAATAATCATGAAATAATCAAAACAAAGTTTCTATTCAGGACAGCAAACAAAGTTTTAGAACACCCAGAAATAATTTCAGTGAGAAATATGTATGGTCTGGGTGATAAAAATCCATATAACTTTGTTAAATATATATTTTAAAATTTTTAACAAGTTACTAATTTTATTGGGGAAATGCAATATCATAAAGATTTTGTTTTCTAATTAAATTATAAATTTAAAATATTTTCAGTTTAAATGTCAGTGGAATGGAGGGAGTTGGGAGATACTTGAAAAATTACTATAGTAAATCATATGTAATAATAACTGTTTAAAATATCTTAGGAACTTATACAACTAAATGACAAAGAGCTAGCCAACCTATCAGATGCACAGTTCAAAACACTGGTAATCAGGATACTCATAGGATTGGTTAAATTTGGCTGCAAATTAGATGAAAAAATGAAGGCTATGCTAAGTGAAATAAAGGAAAGTATACAGGGAACCAATAGTGATGGGAAGGAAATGGATACTCGAATCAACAGTGTGAACCAGAAGGAAGAAAGAAACATTCAACCAGAAAAGAATGAAGAAACAAGAATTCAAAAAAATGAGGAGAGGTTTAGGAACCTCCAGGATATCTTGAAATGTTCCAACATCCTAATCGTAGCAGTAGCAGAAGGAGAAGAGGAAGAGCAACAAGTGGAAAAGCTATTTGAACAAACAATAGAGGAGAACTTCCCTGATCTAAAAAGGAAATAGGCTTCCAGGAAGTCCAGGAAGCTCAGAGAGTCCCACAGAAGTTGGACCCAAGGAGAAACACACTAAAACACATCATAATTACATTACCCAAGATTAAAGATAAGGAGGGAATCTTAAAAGCAGCAAGAAATAAGGAGGCAGTTACCTACAAAGGAGTTCCCATCAGACTGTCAGGAGATTTCTCAAAAGAGACCTTACAGGCAAGAAGGGGCTGGAAAGAAGTATTCTAAGTCATGAAAGGCAAGGACTTACATCCAAGATTGCTCAATCCAGCAAAGCTTTCATTTAGAATGGAAGGGCAGATAAAGTGCTTCCCAGATAAGGTCAAGTTAAAGGAGTTCATCATCACCAAGCCCTTATTATACAAAATGTTAAAGGAAAAGAAGACAAAAAAATATGAGCAGTAAAATGACAGCAAAGTCACAATTATTAAGAACCAAACCTAAAACAAAAACAAAAGCAAACTAAGCAAACAACTAGAACAGGAATAGAACCACAGAAATGGAGATCACATGGAGTGTTATCAACAGGGGAGTGGGACAGGGAGAGAGGAAGAAAGGTACAGAGAATAAGTAGCATAAATGGTAGATAGAAAATAGACAGGGGGAGGGTAAGAATAATATAGGAAATGTAGAAGTCAAAGAACTTACATGTATGACCCATGGACATGAACTAAAGGAGGGGAATGTGGGTGGGAGGGGGGTATGCAGGGTGAGGGAAGTGAAGGGGGGAAAATGGGACAACTGTAATAGCATAATCAATAAGATATATTTAAAATACCTTAGGACTTATTTTAAAACGAAACTAACAAAGGAGGAATAGCTTTTCTGATATTAAATCATACCACATAACGAGTTATATTATTATGCTAGTAGAATAAATACATTTACAATCGAATATAATAGTTCAGGAATAAATACTATCATGTATTACAATTAGTATATAATCATGAAAGCAGCATAATCAATAAGAAAAGACAAGTTTATTTAATACATGGTGTTGATAGGATTGTTTAGCAATTAAAAAAAATACAATTAGATTCTCACCTTATTCAATATACCAAAATACATTTCAATGGGATTTTTTAAAAAGGAAAAAGAAAACCAAGCCATGGTGGGAGTATGGGGGGAGGGTGGAAATTGAAATATATATAAAACTTTTGAAAGGTGGAAATATATTTTCCGGCTAAGATGGAGGCATAGGTAGTCGCACTTTGGCTTCTTGTGCAACCAAAACTAAGGACAACAAAAATTGAGAAACAAAAAACAACCAGAACAGAGAGAAATGAACCAAATGGAAGTCTGACTACCATATATCCAGACCGGTAAGGAGGGGCAGAGTCGGAGACCTATGGAGAGGGGTCGAGGGGTCCCGGCAGGAAAATGTGGTGGCTGGCAGACACGGGCGCGCAGGGCCCAGACAGCAGTTGGCGGACTGGTGGCAGACCCTGGGTGTGAGAGGCAACGAGCAGAACCAGTGAGGGGCGCAAGGCAGCTGCTGTCTGCAGCCACACATTCGCTCGCAGACAAACTAAGCGAAAACGGGCAGTGACACACACTGCACCACCCAGGGTCCCAGCGCTGGGAAACAAAGCCTAAAAGCACTGACTGAAAACACCTGTGGGAGTTGGGACTGGGAGATTCCCTCAGCCTCACAGGAGGCTCCACAGAGAAACCCAAAGAGTCTGAGAAAGTACACAAGCCCACCCGCCCGGGAGCCAACACCAGAGGGGCTCGATTTGCTTGTGGGAAGCGACAAAGGGGACTGAGGTCCTAGAGAGAGTGGAACAGGTGCCATTGTTCCCTCTCGGACCCTGCCCCCACATACAAGATCACAACCCAGTGACTGGGGTGCCCTGCCCTGGCGAACATCTAAGGCTCTGCCCCTCATATGCAACAGGCATGACCAGACCAAAGGAAAAAAATAAATAAAAAGAAAAGATGGCTCAAACAGAATTAAGAGCCCCAGATCCAGTTTTTTTAAGCGACCGAGAGCCAACCTATCAGATGCACAGTTCAAAGCACTGGTGATCAGGATGCTCACAGAATTGGTTGACTTTGGTCAGAAATTAGATGAACAAATGCAGGCTATGATAAGAGAAATGAAGGAAAATGCACAGGGAACCAATAGTGATGGAAAGAAAACTGGGCTACAAATCAATGGAAGGGACCAGAAGGAAGAAAGGAACAACCAAACAGAAAAGAATGAAGAAACAAGATTTCAAAAAAATGAGAAGAGACTTAGGGACCTCCAGGACATCTTTAAACATTCCAACATCCGAATTATAGGGGTACCAGAAGGGGAAGAGGAAAAACAACACGTGAAAAAGTTATTTGAACAAATAATGAAGGAGAACTTCCCCAATCTGGCAAGGGAAATAGACTTCCAGGAAGTCCAGAAGCTTAGAGAGTCCCAAAGAGGTTGGACCCAAGGAGGAACACGCCAAGGCACATCATAATTACATTAGCCAAGGTAAAAATGAAGGAGAGAATTCTAGAAGCAGCAAGAGATAAGAGGACAGTTACCTACAGAGTTCCCATCAGAATGTCAGCTGATTTCTCAAAAGAGACCTTGTAGGCAAGAAGGGGCTGGAGAGAAGTATTCCAAGTCATGAAAGGCAAGGACTTACATCCAAGATTGTTCTATCCAGCTAAGCTTTCATTTAGAATGGAAGGGCAGATAAAGTGCTTCTCAGATAAGGTCAAGTTAAAGGAGTTCATCATCACCAAGCCCTTATTATATGAAATGTTAAAGGGACTTATCTAAGAAAAATAAGATAAAACATATGAGCAGTAAAATGACAGCAAAGTCACAATTATTAACCACACCTAAAACAAAAACAAACTAAGCAAACAACTAGAACAGGAACAGAACCACAGAAATGGAGATCACATGGAAGGTTAGCAACAAGGAAGTGGGAAGAGGAGAGGGGGGAAAAGATATAGAGAATAAGTAGCATAGACAATAGGTAGAAAATAAACAGGGGGAGGGCAAGAATAGTATGGGAAATGTGAAAGCTAAAGAACTTATGACACATGGACATGAACTAAAGGGGGGAATGTGGGTGGGAGGGGGTGGGCAGGGTGGAGGGGATTGAGGGGGGAAATGGGACAACTGTATCAGCATAATCAATAAAATAAAAAAATTAAAAAGAAAAAAAGAAAGCTGGAAATATTTTTTTTAAAACAGAAAATAGTAAAAGAAATTCTTTAAAAGTCATGAATTTGACAGAATATTTTTAAATTAACAGGTCAATTGTCAAAAATATACTAAAAATTTTTAAATAAAGAGAATATGGTAATTTTTGCAATTATAAAAGGTTAGTATCTTTAAAACATACATATATACATAAGTATATACATGCATATATGTTAATATATATGACCTTATAAATCAATAAAAAAATTTTAAGACTAAATTGATGAATAGGTACAGATCATAATTTAAGTCATAGAAAAAGAAAAACAACTAGTTAACAAACATATAGTAAAATATTCCACCTCATAGTAATCAAAGATATGCACATTACTGCCACAATGAGTTAAGATGTTAATAATGACACAAATACGTTCAATGCTGACAAAAAGATGATAAAAAGAAACATAAACATTCATAACATGAATATAAACTTGAATTTCTATTTTGAAAAAACTGTTAGGCAAAAGATATCAAAAGTGTTTATGTTGCTTTGACCCAGTTCTGAGAATCATTTCTAAGGAGATAATTCTCAATTAAGAAAACAACTTATGCATAAAAATGTTTATAGTAGGACTATTCATAAGATGAAGAGTAATGGTTATTAAACTATGGTAAACAACTGGAATGGAATATTATGCAGGTGTTAAAAGCTACGTTTAAAGAAAAATGTTTCTATGATTACGTAAGATGGAAAAAAAAACAGTATACAAGAATTATACACATAGTATGTAAAACCAACAATTCTTTGCCAGGGAAAAAAATAAAAGAAAAACTTGGAGTTTCTCAATAGTAAGGTGTGGGAATATGGGTGACTTTCTAAAATTTAAAAATAAGCATACTATTTTTATAATGAAAAGAAAAACATAATTATTGCTCTTAAAGTCCTAGTTTATGTACTAGGGCATGTATGATGCAGCAATGACAAGAGTAGAAACAGAAACAAATGTGTAAATTCAACTAGCAGAGTACACTGTCTACAAAAAAATGAGTAAAGTGCCATGGTTATTAGCAAAGAATAGGTAGAGTGCATATTCGTAATATTTACACATTGATGGGTGGGTATGAGGGATTGTTTGATAAGACAAGTTCTCCCTCTCTCCTTCAAAGCTATGGAATGGCTGGGGGTAGGGCAGTAGGTCCAGGTGGGAGATCTTGGTCTCTGCATCCACAGTCAGGACAAAGTGCTCTTAAGCTATATCCTCTCCTTGGGGAGTGGCTCCCACTCAGCCTGGGCACAGACCACTGTGGTTCTGGAGTCTGCTGACTGGCAGTGGAATGGGCTGAGCTGGGCACTTGCCCTGCTGGGGAAGCAGCAAGATGGAGCAGCCCAGTGTTTTGTCACAGGCAGAGGCAGCCATGGGAATTTAGGAACATAATATTGCACTGCTAAGCTGTGAGCTGCAAGGGAGACAGATGCAGGGAGGCCACCCCACCCAGAACCTTCTTTTTAGCAGACTAGGTCTGAATTGTGGCATGTGAGTCAAGCTGTTAAACTACGTATCCTGGGCCTGTTCTCTCCCTCTCATAGTTTCAGATGTCTAGGACATTGGGGGCAAGTCTTGGGGAGGTCTTCTCAGCCAATCTTCTCTAAGAGTCCAGAAGTCCAGGAGCCTGGATTTATAACTGCAGTAGGAAGTAACTCTCCTAGTGTGAGCATCTGTGCTCAGGAAAAAGAGGTAAGGCCAGTTGGTGCATCATGTGAGCAGCCCCTAATGGCATCACTGACTCTCCTTACTTTTCTCTCCTGTTTCACTACAACCTTTGTCTGTAGCTCTTTCTTGTCTTTACTTTCAGTCTTGAGCTCCTAGTGTTTCCAAACTGAAGACAGTGGGTGGAGGAGCCACAGTCTGTGAAAGATGGAAACTGTAGGTTATACAGGTCTCAGGGGGTCTGCTCATATCAAGGCTCATCTCAGCATTTACTGGGATGTGGGTTTGGGGAACAAAGAGATTGTGAATGAGTGGTGCTTTCTCCCTTTATCCTGATTTTCAGAGGGCTTTAGTATCTGAATTGCAGCTGTGTATTCAATAGCTGGCTAACTAGGGGATGATGTCAAACAGGATGTCTGATTATAGAGGGCCTTGTATTGTGTGGGCCTAAACAGTGTAGCCTCATGTTTGGCTTTATCCTCCTAGTGTGTGTGTGTGTGTGCGCACAAGTACAAACACACAGAGTTTGTATTATGCACAACACAGAGTTTGCATTCCCCGAGAGTGCATCCTTCTGTCATGGGAGGTGCCTTTCTGCAGTGCACTGACCCAAGAGAGTGAAGGCAGAGGGCCATGTCAGGACTTCCTCCTGAGCTGTCCTCCTTCTTCAGTTGTAGATGCCTTATGAGGTGTAGCTCTTTACTCAGACACATCCTTGTTGAGAAACCATAAGATACTGACTGGATATTGTGTAGAAGTGTGATATCTGGTACTTCCTTGGGATTGCTATACTTCATCAGCTGGGCTTGCCCTTTCTTCACAGTCACTTCCTGCCCAGCTCCTACCTGTCCTTCAAAGTCATGGATAGACCTAGCAGCTCAATAAGTGATTCCTGAATAAAAACCAAAGCTTGGTGTTCTGGATCATAAGGGAAGAAGATTCAAATATGACAACATCTTCCCCCTTCTCTTCCTTGCTGGCATTTTTGTCCTTAGGGAGGCTGTTACTTTGGGCTACCCTGCTCATTAGATCCCACCAGACCGTGAGCTCATGAGCATCAGGGTCTTCGTCTCTTTGATTTCCCCCCGATTCTGCCTCAACTCTTATGGCACATGTCTCTTGTTAGAATAGTGCTCTCTAGCCCTGTCTGGTGTGGCTTAGTGGGTAGACCAAAGGCATGAGAACCAAAGGGTTGCTGGTTCAATTCCCAGTCAGGGCACATGCTTGGGTTGAGGGCCAGTTCCCTGGATGGGAGCTTGTGAGAGGCAACCATTCGATGTATCTCACACATCAATGTTTCTCTCCATCTCTTTCTCCTTTTCCATCTCTCTAAAAATAAATAAATAAAATCTTTTTTTTTAAAAAAGAATAGTGTTCTCTTTATGCACTTCTTTTCTCAGGAGCACTAGAACCTAGGGGACACCAAGGCTTTCATAAGTCAGGCAGCCACAGAATTTTACTCCTCTAACTCAAAGACATACTCCCTTCATGTTCAGCAGGAAGTGGTTACAGAAGTATGACCTTTGTCCCTATTCCCTCAAGAATGAAGAGTGAAAAAGCTCAGGGGGGAAATATTAGATAGGACAAGGGTCTCAAGGTCTGGAGCACTCTTACTAAATGTTATTCTTGCTAAATGTTAAAATGTAGCACAAAATTTTGCAATCAGCTATATCAGGAAGAGCTTGACAGGAATGCAACCCAATTACAATTGTATTGTACTTACAATAGTACAATTGAATGTACTTATTGCCTCCCCAATAAGTACATCTAATTGAAATCAACCTGTAATTGACCAAATAGTATATATAAGCAATGAATAACCCTCCTTTTGGGGAGGGAGAACTTTGAATATGCTCCTTTATTTGCTGCAAGTAATAAAACTACCTTCCAACAACCACGTCTTGTTTTTGAATAGGGTGCCCCAAGCAGCAAACGTCCTGAGTTTGGTAACAAGACCAGTGCCTCTTTTCCAGTTACATTTATTCTAAGGAAGATATTATAATCCAGGAGGTGTTTGAATGATGGAAGGGAGGGGGAAATGGTGAAATGTCAGAGATAGACATTTTTCTGTTTCTGTGTGTTGATATGGAAGTCTTAAAGTTGGACTTAAATGAGTGATAAAAAATTGTAATGAATAATAAAAAGAGAAGTAAATATTGGGTGAATAGCCAGTCACTGTCCAAAAAGGAAATTCACCAGTTTAAGGGCCCTAAAGAGGAGGATGTAAGAACCTAAAAAGCAATGGGTCAGAAAGCACACTTGAATTCAGTGGAGTAGTGCTGGGTAGGAGGGGAAAATTTAGATAGGAGGCTATTGCAAAAATGAGAGAGGTATGTGACCAACTATGTGTATCTCTTATTATGTCCTTGATCTGCACCTCCCTCTTTTACTGTGGTCATGCATCCACCATTTCGGGTGGGGCAGGGAGCATCACAAACATAACAGTCCTTACCCTTGGAATAAATTGTAATATCAGTAATTTTCATGATTTGATATGTTACTGTGGTAACAAGAGGGTCCCCAAGATGACAATGGCATAGAGCAGGGAAGTAGTTTTTTACCTAAATCTATTTCTCCATTCTGTTTTTAGGGTCAATGAAAGTATTTTTGCAGTTGAATGGAACAGCAGCTTCTAAGAAATAAAAAACAGATGTTAGAAGAAGGCATTCCAGGCTGACTCAGAGGAAGCCCTTAAGGGCACTCTGTGCTCACAGTTTACCCCCCACTTTTCCTTGTTATAATACGTCCCCAACTAACTCTCCCTGAGTGGCACCAACACAATAGTAGATCTAAAGTATTAAAATACACCAACTCTCAAGCTCAAATGTCCTTCAAAAGAGGTGAATGAACATATTCTATCTGATTTACCTCTTAGATATAGAAAAATAAGTGCATAGACATTACTTTGGAGCAAATATTAATCATATAAAGCCAACCTCTTAAAAGAGAAATGAATCTAACTTTTCACAACTTTCAGTTTACTAAAATTGTTCAGAATCAAGTAAAATTGTTGTACATTAAAAAAATTGTAATGCCCTTTTGGAATGTTATATTAAACATAGTATGTATCATACTTTCTTGGAAATATTAGCTAAAGTTTCTATAGGAACTTAGCCACATCACATTCTTAACACATTTGTGGTATGCAATTTTGAAATTACAGGCAATTTATGGCACTGAATTACAATTGATAGGCAATTTGCAGTATAAAACAGAACTTTTGGTATATATTTTTAGACGGAACAGGCATGATTATGCACTAAATTGAAAAAATATAAAAACACAGGTAAAATGTTTCTATGTGGATAGGACAAGTTTATAATAACTTTAAAATCTGGGGGACTTCTGGCCAAGATGGAAGCATAGGTACATATACTTTGCCTCCTTGCACAGCCAAAAGAAGGACAACAAATTTAAAAACAAAAAATAACCAGAACTGCCAGAAAATCAAACTGTATGGAAGTCTGACAACCAAGGAGTTAAAGAAGAAGCATTCGTCCTGACCAGTAGGAGGGGTGGAGATGGGCAGCCAGGGCAGTGAGGATACATGGCAAGGTGGTGGCTGGTGGACCAGGTGGCACCAAATTTGTGTGCAGATAAACTGGGAGGAACACCTGGGAAGTGAGACAGATCACAAAACCCAGGGTTCCAACAGGGGGAAATAAAGCCTCAAAACCTCTGACTGTAGAAACCTGTGGGGGATGCGGAGGCGAGAGAAACTTCCAGCCTCATAGGAGAGTTTGTTGGAGAGACCCACAGGGTCCTAGAACATACATAAACCCGCCCACCTAGGAATTCCCAATTTGCTTGTGGGTACCAGGGGAAGTGACTGAAAGCCAACTGAGAGCTGAGCAAGTGGCATTGTTCCTTCTTGGACACCTCTCCCGCATACAGTGTGCCACAACACAGCTACATGGGTTGCCCCGCTCTAGAGAACACCTAAGGCTCTTCCCCTTACAACGTAACAGGTATGCTGAGACCAAAAAAAAATATATATATATATATATGGCCCAATGAAAGAACAGATCAAAGCTTCAGAAAAAAATACAACTAAGCCATGAAGAGATAGTCAACTTATCAGATATACAGTTCAAAACACTGACAATCAGTTTGCTCACAGAAGTGGCTGAGTATAGTCACAAAATAGAGAAAGAAGTAAAAGATATGCTAAGTGAAATAAAAGAAAATGTACAGGGAACCAACAGTGAAGGGAAGGAAACTGGGACTCAAATCAACAGTGTGGACCAGAAGGAAGAAAGAAACATTCAACTAGAACAGAATGAAGAAATAAGAATTCAAAAAAATGAGGAGATGTTTAGGAACCTCCAGGACAACTTTAAACATTCCAACATATGAATAGTAGGGGAGTCAGAAGAAGAGAAAGAGCAAGGAATTGAAAACTTATTTGAAAAAATAGTGAAGGAGAACTTCCCCAATCTGGCAAAGAAATACACTTCCAGGAAGTCCAGGAAGCTCAGAGAGGCCCAAAGAAGTAGGACTTGAGAGAGCATACACCAAGGCACATCATAATTACATTAGCCAAGACTAAAGATAAGGAGAGAATCTTAAAAACAGCAAGAGAAAAGGAGACAGTTACCTACAAAGGAGATCCCATCAGACTGTAAGCTGACTTCTCAAAAGAGACCTTACAGGCAAGAAGGGGCTGGAAAGAAGTATTCCAAGTCATGAAAGGCAAGGACCTCCATCCAAGATTGCTCAATCCAGCAAAGCTTTCATTTATAATGGAACAGCAGATAAAGCACTTCCCAGACAAGGTAAAATTAAAAGAGTTCATCATCACCAAGCCCTTATTATATGAAATATTAAAGGGAGTTCTCTAGGAAAAAGAAGATGATCAAAACTATGAACAGTGAAATGACAACAAACTCACAACTATCAACAACTGAACCTCAAGCAAAAACAAAAATAAAAACAAACTAAGCAAACAACTAGAACAGGAACAGAATCACAGAAATGGAGATCACATGGAGGGTTATCATCGGGGAGGGAGAGAGGGGAGAATGGGGGAAAAGATACAGGGAATAGGAAGCATAAATGGTAGGTAGAAAATAGACAGGGGGAGGTTAGGAATAGTTTGGGAAATGGAGAAGCCAAAGATCTTATATGTATGACCCATGGACATGAATTAAGGGTGGGGGAATGTTGGTGTGGGTGCGTGGAGGGCAGAGGGATATAAAGGGGAGAGAAAAAATGGGACAAGTGTAATAGCATAATCAAGAAAATATATTAAAAATAAAATAAAATAAAATCTAGAAGCATTCCTTAATTTGTTTAAAAAGATTTACATTTCTTTTACGCAAGGTTTTGTTGAAGCAAAGACAGCAAGTAAACATGAGTTAATTTGTCATTCCTTCATAATGCTCCATTGTGGACAGCTTTCTTCTACAGTGGTTAATATTAAAAAGTATAAAAGGTTCCCTCTTTCTCTCTCTCTCTCTCTGTCTACACACACACACACACACCTATATATGTATTTAAGTATCAATAATTCATTTCATGAAATCCAACTGCTTTGGTTATCTATTGCTGAGAAACTACCCCCAAACTTACTGGCTTGAAGTAGCAATCATTTTATTTTTTGCTCATGAGTCTGCTGTGTGGCTAGTGCTTGGAGGGATTAGCTTGTTTCTGCTCCACATGGCATCATACAGGATGTTTCTAATGGCTGCTGGAATTACACAACTTGGGTCATGAATCTGGAGCCTCAGGTTTCAAGGTCTGCTGGATTCCTCAGTTGTCTTTTGTGTGATCTCTTCATGTAATTTTTTTGGGTTTCCTTACACCAGGGTGATCTCAATTTAGTTGGACTTCCCAGAGCACTAAACTATTAGTTGCTGGGAAAACTCTCAAAGTTTAGGCCTGATGCCAGCACAGTGCCATTTTTTCTGCATTCTATTGGTTAAAGCAGGTCATTAGGTCCCAGCCCATATTCAGTATAGGAGGGAATTCCACAGGGGCATGAATACTGGGAGACATGGTTCATTGGGGTGTCTTTGGAGGCTAGCTACATCAATGCTTATGAGAAATTCCATAAACATTGAATTGAGTCTATTTCCTACCAAATAACCAAAAGCAAAAGACTGCTTTTAAGACTCATCTTAATTGTGTTTCACTATACATAAGTCTACACTCAAATCTTTCTGATTTTTCCATGGTCTCTCCCACATATGCCTCATTCAAATGCTTTTAGCACTGCAGTTTCTTCATTAGGTCCTAGAATGAGTCTCATCTAAATGAAACATTTCCAGATGTATGAATTCCAAAAACCAGAAAAATTAAGGTATGACTAACTTTATATGTTTGCAGAGTTGTCAACTTTGTATTTTTTAAATTTGTAAAGAACAATAAAAACTGTACCATTTACTATTACTCTTGCTTCTTAAAAGAGAGTACATTTAATTAGTTAAAAAAAAGTAATAAAGAGAATTTCAGACTCTAGGACAATCTTAAATTAGAATTGCTTATGAAAACATATAGTATTATGTCTTTATTCTTCTCATTTTGGTGCAGGTAAGGAAAATTCTATTAATAACTGCCACTGGTTCTTGGACCTAGAATTTGGGAACCTCTAGAGAAGCCACTGTTGCTGAACATTGTCAAGGTCCTTTATATTCTGAACCTTGCTAAAATCATTTCACATCCTTCCCTAAGAGCTGTAATCATACTGATCACATTGCAAATTTTATAAACTCCCTCTTTTATACGGAATCATTTAAATCTGTGCTAATGCAAATAATAGTTATGACATACCTGTTATTGTGTTAAGATTGATTAGTGTTAGAATACTCAGCAGTTATAAACAGGGACTCTTGAGCCAAACTGCCTCTGTTCCAATCTGAGTTGTCATAACCTTAAGCAAAAACCCTTTAACCTAAATAAATCTAACCTTTCTGTGCCTCAGTTTCCCCATCTATGATGTAGGTATAATCATAGCAGAGTTATTTTGAAGTTTTAATAAACACTATGAATAAAGTACATGGATTAGTGCCTAGCACATGATAAGCACTCAGCATATATAATTATTTTTATTATACTTATACACAAATGTGTATCAGTATTTTGGGATTGATTTAGGATCTTAATATACAAAATCTGCCTGGAAAAAGTCCAGCCATTGTTAATATAACGAGAACAGTTTGCCTGACATTGATATAACCTGGTAGTCAAAGAGAGTGACCTATAATGCTCATACGTGAACGATGATGACTTTACTGTACTAGTCAGTGGGGGTGGTAGATGCTGTTGAGTCAGCATGTGTACTGTGCGACTGACTCATTCAGAATGACTGAGTACGTAGAGCAACGAATTTCCATCAAATTTTGCGTTAGGCTCAGACATTCCTCCATGGAAACTATGTGGATGATTCAGAATCTTTCGGAGGTGATGCAATGAGTGCAGCACAAAAAGTACTGCACAAATGCTTCAAAGATGGTCGAGAATGTGTATGAAAGTGATCCATGCTCTGAAGGCCTACAACAAGCAGAACACCTAAGAATGTAGAAGGTGTAGGGGCTGCAATCAACAAAGATCAGTGACAGACACTGCGAGAACTAGAAGCTGAATATGGAGGTTCCAAAACTACCGAGTATGAGATTTTGATACAGGATCTTGGCATGAAGCGTATCATTCTGAGGCTTCTGCTACTAAAGCAGAAGAAACAACATAGTGCAGTTGCTAACGACTTGATTCAAACTGCTACCAATAAACCAGATTTCCTCAAGAAGGTCATAACCAGAGGTGAATCGTGGGTGCACAGCTATGATTTGGAAATGAAGGCCCAGTTGTCCCAATAGAAATGTCTTGGTTCTTCCCACCTGAGGAAGGCGCAGCAAAGTCGCAGCAAGATCAAGACCATGTTAACTGTATTTTTTTATTTGGAAGGTATTGACCATCATGACTATGCCCCTCCAGTCAAACAATTAATAAGGAGTACTACTGCAATGTTCTTCATTGGTTGAGAGATGCAATATGAGAAAAATGGCTGCAGCTATGGGCAACTGGTGATTGGCAGCTATGTCACAATAATGATGTCTCATGCAGTTTTTTGGCAAAACATCAAATCATCAAGGTGACTGAGCAGCCCTATGGCCCAGAGGTGGTGCCCTGTGACTCCTAGCTTTTCCCAAAAATAAAATCACCTTTGAAAGAGAATGGATTTTAGATTGTCAATGAGCCTCAGCAAAATACAGTAGGGCAGCTGAAGGCAATTGGGAGAACTTGTGAAGTCCCAAGATGCCTACTGTGAAGGTGACTGCAGTGTCATTGTTCTGTGTAAAATGTTTCTTCTGCCTTTTTCAATAAATGTCTTTGTTGTTCATCAGCACATGGATGGATACTTTCTGGACAGGCATCCTATAAGGATAATCTTAAAGAGTTGCAATTGGACAATAAAATTTTAAAGTTGGAAGAGATTTTAATGTCATATAATTCTACTCTATTAAAAGTCAGGACTTTTATTTAAAAATTACAAAACAATGATAGAGTGAGTCCATGTATATTATGGTGAAAGACAACTAGTAGGGGTTGCAATTATTAGATTAACCTTATAGATAAGTAAAATATGTAGACCCCACATGTATTTCTAGTAGTTCTGGCCAACTGGCTTCCAGTCCCACTTATATTTATCAGTGCCACTCATGTATTAACTACCTGTACTTTTTCACATGTGTCCAAAGAGAAAGCAACATAATGTCACAGTCTCTGTACAACAACAAAATTCCTAAGAATACCTAAAAATGGTAATAAAAAAGGACAAGCAGGGTTTAGAAAATTTTAGGGCAACTGCCAGATTTATTTTAAGCCCTATGCTTAAAAATAAATTTAATTCACATGACTGGCTTAAAATAACAGAGCCAAGAAAAGTCATTGCAAAAGCATTTAATGAAATACCTGAATTTTGTCTAGATGTTGTCTTCAATAAGATTCTTGAGAACTTCCTATCTTGATTTATACAGTGGATTTTATATCTAAGTATTTTTTTGTATATAATAAAATGAAAATAGAATAGCTTTTCAAACAGTACATTTCCTAACTTCTGACTCCCATCAGAAAGTTGTTGTACTGTTCAGATGCTGTCCAGTGCTTTGTATAAAGAAAGCTGGTTCATCTTTAGTATTTCCAGTGTGAGGTAAACCATCCACGTTTTCTGTTTCTAGCAATGCTTAATTTGACCTGAGCAAAACAAAAACAACAACAACAACAAAAAACTAATGATTAAAAATAAGTTAGATTGAGTAAGAAGTCTTTCATCTTTTCACATCACAGTCAATGAAGCAATTAAATTAGGGAGGAAATGCCTATTATTTTCAGGTTGTACATTAGCTCCGGTAAAATCACAATTCCGTTTCACTGAACGTTTTGAAATTGAAATGGGAATATTACACATCAAGAAAAGAACTACAAAGGGAGTGGTAATGGTGTGGGAGAACTAATATAAATAACTAAAAAAAAATAATGATTTTTTTTTTTACCTGAGACTGTTTTCCTTTTTTAAAAAAATAAGTTGAGCCTGACTTTCATTGACTATATTTTCTGGAGTTAATATTTTAATGCTCCCGGACACAACCGCTTGGCTTGGGAGGGCTGAATACTGATTTGCTTTCTACCTTTTCCGTGGAATGTGGTCGGATTAAATGTTGCGGGGTTAACGGAGTGCCGAGGATTAAATACTATTGAAAACCAAACCCTGCTGGTGCTAAAATGTTGGTGCCTTCAGGCGAAAAAGCATCTAGACTTAAAAAAAAAAAAAAAAGCCCTTATCTCCAAAATAACAAAAACAAGCACCCAGACTAGTCAGAATGCTCTGGATGATAGCAGCCCAGAGGAAGCAGAGCAGCGGCAGCAGCCAAGACCCATCCAGAGACAGCTAGAGCTCCGCCCCGCCCCGACCTCCACGGCAACTCTGGAACCCTGTGTAGCTCCTCAGACCCTGCCAAAGCAAAAGCCGTGTAGCCTGCCGGCCGCAACACCCGGCCAACTTCTCCCCACTGCCAGCCTCCACCGTTTGTCTGCGTAAACCCAAGAACACCCCGTCTTCCGCCCCGCCCTGTCGGGCCCACAGAGAAGCCCGTGCGCAGGCGCGAGCCCCAGCCGGTTCCCCTTCCTAGCGTCCGCGCTCCGCATGCGCAGTTCGCGCCGGCGGTCTCCGTTTGTTTAAACAGGAAGGCGGACATATTAGTCCCTTACGGCCCCCCTCGCCCCACCCCCAAGGCATTCGCCGTCGCCACTTGCCCTTTCCCCAGCACGGGCCACAGCGCCTCCCAGAAGATCCCCCGTCTGCAGCCGTATGGACCGACTCTAGTCTTCCTCACCGCCCACTCTCCAGCCTTTCCAAGACTCCATCGGGCAGCGACCTCGCCCTGCCCCGCCAGACCCCGCAGCAGACGCCCCAGCAGCGACGGGACAAAATGGGAAAGTGAGGACCAGCTCTCGGCCGACAGGGATCAGTGCGTCTGGCCAGGCCAAGTGGAGCCGACGATGCGGGGCTAGACTGCCTACAGCGCTTCAGAACCCAGCGGGCCCGTCCCGTGGCCCGAGCGGCGGCGGCGACGGCAGCTGGCACAGCTCCGCACCCGCCCTTCGCTTTCGCCTTTCCTCTTTTTCCCTCCCTGCTGCCCAGAGGCGTCTCCACCCTGCTTCTCTTTCTCTCCCCACTCCTGCTCATCTCGGGACGGGGCACCCTCCCTGGCAAAGGCGGCTGGGGCCCGCTAGCCTGAAGCACCCCGCGGGAGCAACGAGGCGGTGGCGACGGCACTGTCGGCTGTCGTGAGGGGCTGCCTGGTGGGATGCGACTTTGGGCGTCCGAGCGGCTGTGGGTCGCTGTTGCCCAGGGCCCGGGGTCTGGAGAGCGGAGATCCCCTCAGTGAGGGGAAGGAGGAGGGGGAACCGGGCGCACCTGGTGACCCTGAGGTTCCGGCTCCTCCACCCCGCGGCTGCGAACCCACCACTGGAGGAAGTTGGGTGAAATTACTTTCCGCTGCTGGTGCTGGTACGAGGGTATTGTCACAGTAGAAGCAACATGTCGACTGGGGACAGTTTTGAGACTCGGTTTGAAAAAATCGACAACCTGCTGCGGGATCCCAAATCGGAAGTGAATTCTGATTGTTTGCTAGTGAGTAGCACTGTTCTCTTTTGCCTGTGTGGGAATGTGCCTTTCTCTTGCTATCAGTCTAGTTATTTGCAGAAGAAATTTGCAGCTGTACGTAATCTTGGGAAGCACCAAAATCTGGTGTTTTCCCTCCGAAGAATCTTGGAGTACCACTAAAGTCTCATGCCGTGGTGTTTATCATTGAACTAACTGTACTAACTACTGACTCTGTACTAACTACTCTGAACTTTTAGCTCTCAGTTCATCATTACACAAAAGATACTTACAAATCTCTATTGGCGGGCGTCATACAAAAAGTTACCACGTCAAAGTTCTTACTACTACGTATATAGTTTATTGAATGACGATCTTAGTAATATAAATCTTTTGATCGGTTTGACAGTATTATTGGAAAGACTACTTTTCATTTAGGATTTAGCTCCTAAATTAGTTTTTAGACGTGGAAGTGACAATGGAGAATCGATATCGAGGAAGTGATTTTTGAGTCAAAGTGTCACAGGTGACTTGAGTCTGGAGGAACTTTTTACTGAACCATTTAAAGTGTAAAAACCCCAGGAAACTGATAAGTCATCACAATATTAATGTATTTTACAATATTGTTGATTACAAAAGTACTGCACGGATATTTTAACCCTATCTGCCGTGTTTGGTGGTGGGGTGGTTAACAATAACACTTTTAAAACATTCTAAAGAAGATTTTATGATATGAAAGACCTAAATACTATTTCAAAAATCCTTCAGTGGTTGATAGCATAGGCAAGTAATTGGAGTTTTTGAGTTCATCAATTTCTTCTAATATTAATAGTTGCAAACTCTTTTTGTAAGTTTCTTCTTTTACTTTATTGAATAACTAAAAGTTATGTAATTCTTCTATTTTAGTCCAAATCATATAATCTCTGAAGTTTCAGGGAGTATGTATCTGGATAGTAATTTACAGCTTCTTCAGAATTAATGTTAGATGTACACAATGGTTGGTATTAAGTGAACAAAGTACTATAATGCCATTCAGAGAAATAATACCATATTAAAATTTCACCTTGAAAAGGAAAATCATGAAAATTATTTAAAAATAACATGCATTTTAGTTACTCTACATACCAATGTATATTTTTAAATGTGGATGATTGTACAAGAAAGTGGTTTTTTTCCAAAACTTTCAAAATTACTCTAAGCATCTTTCATTATGGAAATGAGTCTTGTGAGTTGTATGTTTGAAATGTCTCACCCACATTGTGGATGCTCTTCATATTGAAAAAGAGAAAGGGTTGATGCTTAATACAATTTAAAACATTTATTGAATGAGGGTAGTGGGAGGAATTAGAATATGTCTTTCTAGTAAGCATTTCTATGACTTTTAAGAACTCTAATTCTTCTTTCAATATTTATCACATTTCGCCCTGGCTGGTGTAGCTCAGTGGATTGAGTGTGGGCTGTGAACCAAAGGGTCGCCAGTTCGATTCCCAGTCAGGGCACATGCCTGGGTTGTGGGCCAGGTCCCCAGTGGGGGCCACGTGAGAAGCAACCACATGTTGATGTTTCTCTCTCTCTTTCTCCCTCCCTTTCTCCTTCTCTAAAAATAAATAATTTTTTTTTAAAAATATAGATTTTTAAAAAAATATTTATCAAATTTCCATATAGTATGTTTGATTTTACTTTACTTTTTGATCCCCTTATTCCATGAAGTAGTAAGGAGGGTATAGTATAGTAGCTTTTTATTTTTTTTTAAACTTAGGTGGTCTTTTAGCCTGTTACTGTAGCTTCATTTGTTAGGAACCTCACAGATTTATTGAACTGTGTGGTAAGTCATGGACTCTTTCCTTGGTAATCCAATCTATTTAGGAAAACAAAACCTAATCTCACATACATACACAGAAACAAAGCGAAACACTTCAGAGATTGAGAAAATACGGGATAAATTTCAAATAGTCGGTGTAGGTAATATATGTTCTTGAATATTGAAAAGAAGCAATCACTGTGATTTGGGTGAGCCAGGGTTGCTTATGAGGAATGGATGAGATTTAGATAAGGTATTCATAGGGGGAGTGGAGGATAGCATGAATGTGTGGAGGATGGAGGCATAACTGGCTATGACATGTTTAGGTGCACAGATGATAAAGTTGGAAGCTTATATTGTGGAGGATTTGATTGTTAGGCTAAGGAGTTTAGATTTTCTTAAGTATGTTGTGGTTATTAAATATTTGTCAACAGGACCGTGCCAGGATGAATGATAATGAATCTGGTAGTTGTGTGCAGGATGGGTTATGTGGAAAGAGACTGGAAATAGGATGAGGTTGGAGAGCTTTTAAAACATTATTTTAATAGTCCCAAAGTTATTAAAGTCCCAAATCAGGGCATTAGAATGGGGAAAGAGTCATCGATGGAACTTAATTGGCAGGATTAGGAAGAAGAGGGAGCCAAAGAAAGAGAAACTAGTTAGATGGTCCTAAAAATTTTGAGCCTGTGTTATATAGGGAGACTAGTGAAAACAGCAAAGTCAGTTTGGGAAATAACTTTAGAAGAATAGTCAACAGATAAATTCAATTTCAGATTTGTTGTATTCAAGTGGATACTGAGACAACCACAAAGAAATGACCGTTAGACTATTTGTCTATTTGAAAGTGAGCTCATAATTAAAGATAACAATTTGGAAGTCATTCGTACAGAGATGCAAGTTGAAGTGATATAATGATAAAGGGTAAAAGATGAAAGTTGAACAAAAGGAAGAGTCAAGAAGGTAGGCAGTCAAGGCTTTTCAGATTTAGGACAGCCGGGTATCTTGCAGCCCACAATTTCTAAAAGAATATTTTAAGAAAGAAAATAATAAAAAGATTGATTTTTTTCCCCTTGTAATCATATAATCTTGGCCCCTTTTTTTGTTTGTTTACTTTTATAATTGTTTGTTGATAGCTGTTGAAATTTTGTTACCATATTAATGTAAACTGATAACGATTAAAATTTTGGGGGGGAGACCATCCTTTTTCCAGTTTTGTAGTGTCTATCATGAATTTTCTTTGCATGATATTTTATGTTTATCATTAAGTAGTCATTCATTCTGTCATTGAGAAAGACCTATCAAGTAATTTCATCTTTTTCTGTGAGTCTGTTCTTACTCTTCCCTCTCTGGAGTTTGGACATCTTATATAGAGACAATACCCCTTTTAAATTCTCACTGAGGATGTGTTTTTATTGATTTTAACCTAGGTGTGTGCTTTGACCAGGGATTGAACCAGCAACCTTTTGGTATATGGGATGACACTCCAACCAGCTGAGCCACCTGGCCAGGGTGGGCCAATACCCCTTTTAAATTAATTGCCTGTATCTATTATTTTGGCCTTTATTGATTTAGTTAACCGATACTTAGTGAGTGCGTATTATGTACCATGTGCAGCACTTAGGTTCTAGGATGGATGGATGGATGGATGGATGGATTGATTGTAATCTCAAATTCTATTTATGCTTCACTTCCTTGACTAGATCCTCTCTTCAGAAATAAAAGTTCCTAAACTTTTGGTATTAGAAGAATTTGCTGGCATCTTTCAAATGACTTTACCCACCAAATAGTTTTTTTTGTTGTTGTTAAGGTACTGATGATGAGTATTGGTACTTATAAAATAATGTAGCTGGAAAGAGCATTGGTAAGTGGTTATTCAACCTTTTCTTGAACACGTAATTTATTCTAAGGACCATATAAATCTGTTTTTTATACTACAAATAAAAATGCTAAAATAACCTGCACATACAAGATAATATTATGGCAATTATTTACTTTCCTAGTTCATCCAAATTGCTCAGCCTTGGTTTTGTGTAAGTCAGATTCCTTTCAGTACCTTAAATGATTCTGTTGCCTAATGGTCTATGTTATAGTTTATAGTGATAATGAAGAGCTATTTTCTGTCCCTAACTTTTTTTTTTTTTTACCTTAGAATTATTTTTATCTAGGGCTTGTTAACAATTTCTCAGTAGTTTTGCATACTTTTGAAAGCAGTAATGGGTAGAGTTTAATTAAGTCTGACTGCTCCATAGGAAAAAATGCATGTGATTTATAAATTAAAAAGGAAGGAAAAGGTAAGTGGGTGGGAGCGTTAGGTATGCACTTGTCTTGAAGTTTAATATTTCTTGAAAATACAGCTATCTTGCCTGTAGCACGTGTAGCACACAGGATACCAGTTAAGAGCATGAACCTTTTTCTAGTTTTTCTTTAGCTGGTGGAGGTGTAGCAATAGGTGGGTAAGAAAGGAGGTAAGGGTACCAATATTAGTTGAACAGTGCATACAGAGTTCTAACAAGGCTGTCCCTTTGTACATATTTGTTGCTAGCATATTTTATTAGTTTTTTAGAATGTAGAAGGCAAACTTAAGTTTGTTTTTGAGGTTTTCTTCCTTTAAATTCTCTTTTCCTGGGCTTCTTGGCCCAATGCTTTCCATCTTTTCATTGCTGATTTCTTTTTTCTTTTAGCCTCAGTCTTTGGCCTATAATATTTATCTTTCTCTTCATTTTCTTGGAGAGTTTATACATTGTTACAGCTTCAACTACTATCATCTCTATGCCCATGAAAACCAAATCTTTATTTTTTGAATTTGTTTGTTTTAAATACTAAATATCTGACTGCTACTAGGCATCTCTACTTAGATGTCACGTTATTGTTCAGATTCCTCCAATTTCAAAATAGGATTTCTCCAATGCACTTACCAGTTTTGTCATCACTACCTGCTACTCTCTTGTTGCACAGCTGGAATTTTTGTTCTGAACTTTAACTTTGATAGTCGTAGGCCACACATCGGATTATTTCAACAAATTTTGACAAACATCCCATATTTTAGATTATTGCTGTATATTTCCCCCTTATATCCTGCCAGTTGAATAGATCAAATTTAGCATTATGGTGCTGGTGCAGAAAGAAAAGACCCGAAGTCATTAAATCTTTGTGACTTAAAGCTATGTGCCTGCCATTGTTCATAATCAATGAGTTAATGGGAGTTAACCAGTATCAGTTGCATATCTGGTTAATTTGGACCAGACTGTTTTGATGTTACTATGTTGTAAGAATTTTTTAAGAAAACAAATTACTCCATTGATTTGTTCAGCAAATCTGTGTGTGGGGTCTAAACTTGTATTCAAATGTAGGCTCTGCAGTGTTCTAACTAGATGATTTTGGTAAGTTAATTCTTTAGGGCTCATTTCATTTTCAGGAAAGTGGGGGATAATGGTACTAGATTGTTTTAAGGATCAAGTAATATGGACAAAGCAATTATCACAGCATATGACATTTAGTAAACATTTGTTAATTGGTAACTGTTATTTTTGTCATATTTATAGTGCCTATGTTTTACGCTAGTCATTATTCTTAGTTTGGAAGTTGATATTTATGGTCTTTTCTAAGAGCAGAGGAATTTATCTGGCACCTCAAGTTATGCCCATAAATTCATAACTCAGCTGTACTTTATTGAAGTGTCTAAGCCAATTGTTACTGAAAATGGAGACAGTTAGATGGAATTCAGTAGTCTTCAAAAGCCTGTTTATTCGTTTAGTCATATTTATAATATACCTGTTTTGTGCCAACGGTTAAGATTGATAAGAAAGGCAGTTGGAAGCTGGTTTGTGGAAATTTAGTTGTTACCTTGCTTTCTTTCTTTGTGTATCATTTATATTTTCAGTATATGTTAAATGAACTTTTGCACTACAAGCACCCTGTGGGTGTATAGAGAGGTGGCCCAGAGTAACAGCTGAGACATGAATTGGGTCATTCATTAACCTCTTGAGTCAGAAATGTTTTTAATCCTGAAGGAGCCACATATAAAATTTTATAATGAACAAAGAGTGAATTTTCAGTTTTAGATTACATTTTTATAACTTTACAGTTTAATTTTATTTTATGATTATAAATTTTGATGTTGTATATATATGCTGAAAACTGGAGATTCTATTGTATATAACAGAATAGCCCACATATTACAAAATACTACATATTGAGTTGTATTGCTGAAGATAGTTCAGTAGCTATACTTCCCCATTCCAATCCCCACTGAAAAAGAGGTACCTTCATTTAGTTTACATCTAGAGAATAGCTGATGAATACCAAACTTGTGTATGTACAAGAATATGAGCAGATAGTACTGCATTTCACAATGGAAAATATTTTTTTTTAGGTATGCTATTAGCATGGTGTAGTGAAAAGACTAAAGTAGAAATTCAGAGCACTGGCATATCCTTATTTTGCTTTTAATTCTCTGTAACCAAGTAAATCTTTTTTCTTATCTGGGCTTCAGTTTCCCCATTTGTAAAAATGAAGGGTTGGGCCATATAGTTGCTGATGTCTGTTGTGTCTTTAAAAATTCTGTGAGTCTTTATTTATTATACTTCATAAAAACTTTAGAAGTGTCATTGGTTTCTTATTTAAGAAATAAAGTTAAAGGGTATTGTTGTAAAAATATAAGAATAGGAACTATATTTTTAAATGCTGTTTTTGAAACTAGTTCTTTGTAGCTTTGGTAGATCATCCTAAACAAATTTTTAATTGTTATATTTGGCACTTGCTCTTTTTTGCATTTGTGACTTGTGTTTATAACTCTAGAGGGTTTATACTTTTTGAACAAAGTAATGATTGAATTACTGATTTGTGTATCCTTTAAAATGTATACATGTACTTTACTTCTCTAATATACCTGCTTTCCTTGTTTGGTATTGTGAAATATTTGAGTACATTTTCCTTAGAGTTTCTAGACAATTAGTAGGAAGTTAGATGTTCAGATTTTGATGTCTCAGGGAGGGGAGAGGTTATCTTATACTTAACTCGTTTTAAAAGGTAGGCTAACCTGTGCTCCCTCTTATTCCCCTGTTTATTTGTTTTTACTATTTTGTTGTTATTTCCGTAGTTTTATAGTCTTTTATTTCATATTTCCTGTATTGACCTTTGGCAAGAAATTGAAGTGTTACATGAGATTGTTCCCTGAAACTAATTTTGAAATACTGGACAGCAGTTAACTCTTTTTTTGTCTTTGCTGGTATTCATTCATTTATTTGTTCAACAAAGTTCATTTGGTATGTGCTGTGTGGTAGGTGCTCTGATAGGCACGGGAGACACCATGGTGAGGAAAAGCAAACATGGGCTCTGCTTTCATGGAATTTATAGTGTCAGGTGAAGAATAAATTATGAACAAATATGAGTGGGGTCATGTTTGAAGGGAGGGTAAGAGATATGATCATGCCCTTTCTTTAAGTTTTGAGATACAAAGACTTGTGATAAAGTAGTGTAAGTGTATAACTTTCAGGTATGAGTGTAGATTGTCTGTATCAGATTCACTTGAGGATTTCCTAAAAATGTAATCTGGGCCCATGTCTAGGCAAACAAAATAGAAATTTTGGAGGATGAGTCCTAGGATTCTACACAAGGTGTGGATTCTTAGACATACTCAAGTTTGAAAACTATGGCGATAGTGTAAAGAATGTAGATTTTAATTTTGTGTGGTAATTTTATAAATGAAAAATTTCACACATACACTGAAGAGTAGGGGAAATAGGTGAATCCCCATTACCCTGATTCTGCAATTTTGAAAATTTTGTCATACTTGCTTCATCAGTCACTTTTTCTTGCGAAAATACTTGAAAATAAATCCCAATCATTTTATCCTTACCTATTTCAGTAAACATCTTTAAATTTTTTTTCTTATATTACTACAATGCTCATTATTGTGTCTAACAAAATTAAAAGCTCATTGGTACCATTAATTCCCAGTTTATACTCAAATTTTTCTAGTCTAAAATACTGTTTTACAGTTGCTCTATCAGAATTTGGGTCCAAATTCCACGTTGTTTTTGTTTGTTGGGTCTTTTAAGTTTCTTTCGAGAATTTAAGAACTTAATAACTTTCACTCATTATCTATAGCAGGGGCCCCCAGCGAAGCTCCCCTAGGCTCTTCCTCCTGTCCCTCTGCTCTCCCCCACAGTGGATTAGCTAGCGAAGCTCACCTGAACTCTGTCTCCTGTACCCCGTCTTCCACCAAACCCATCCCTGGTGCCAAAAAGATTGGGAACCGCTGATCTACAGGACTGTTTGTTTACCATGAAATAGAGTTCGTAAAATATAGGATTAGTGCTTAGTCTTTCTCTTTAATTTCCACTTTTCAGAGTAAGATATTTATTTTGGAGCCTTAGTGTGATAGACATGCTACAGTTTGAGGGAAGTTTAAGAAAGGCATTATTTTCAAAGATATATGTAATATTTAAA
The DNA here is from genome assembly GCA_004024845.1 of Tonatia bakeri. Classification (NCBI taxonomy): domain Eukaryota; kingdom Metazoa; phylum Chordata; class Mammalia; order Chiroptera; family Phyllostomidae; genus Tonatia; species Tonatia bakeri. The sequence continues at coordinate 20,736 of PVIA01008581.1, read as the reverse complement.
GAACTTAGGCATAGTGCAGTACCCTGGAACTAGTAACAATGGAGATGAGAGCTGTTGTCACCTCTAGACCTGAAGGGACATGGGAAGAGAGCAAATGGGGAGGGTAGCTCCATGGAGAGGGCTGTTTGACAAGGGGTGTGATTTTAAGTGGAGAGAAGCATGTTTTAAATGAGGGAACCAGGGGAATATAGGAGTATATCCCGGCCCTTATTGACCTCATACTCTGTGGTCTCCTAACTGGTTTCCCATTGCCTGAAAAGCTAGTATGAAAAAGAACCTATTGATCCAGTCCACAAGTGTTAGCAAACGAGATATACCCAGCTTTTATTTATTTCTCTCTTTTTATTTTTAATATTATGGAAACCATCTAAAAAGATATATATGTATTTGGTGTGTTTCAGTCAATTTTTGTCATTTTTGCTGATGTTCATTTTTTCAATCTCTGAATAATAGGAACATTTTTGCATCCCCTCGCCCCCCACCCCCATACCCCACTAGGTTCTGTGGCACAGTTGTTTTCCATAAACTGTTACTTGGTGCCAAAAAGGTTGGGGACCACTGCTATAATTGACTCTGTAAATTGTAATTGAAAAATTGTATGCCTTGAACAGATAGTATCTAGTCTGTGAAACTTGATTTATTTTAGGAACATAATACAAAATTCAGTAATTGAAACCATCTTCTTAAATTTCCAGCCTTATCAAAAAGTTTTCTTTTAGGTATACATCTTCTATTCTTTCATAGATCGCTTAAATTTTACTACTTTCTTAAAAGTAGGACAAAGAAAATGTTTTTATGATTATTATCCACTCTTAAAGTGCTTACTTATCTAATCCTAATTGTATTTCTCCTCTTATTTCTAGTAATTTTTAGTCATGGAGATAGTATAACATAGTGGTTAAGAGCATGGGCTCTGGAGTCCGACTGTATAATTTTTAATTCCACCCAGATCTGCCACTTACTGGCCTCCTGACTTTAGGCAAAGTTCTTAATGTTTTTAGGACTCAAACACATCATCCTCAAATAAGATTAATCATGAACTTTTATAGGGTTGTTAGGAACATTAAATGTAATAATGCAAGGAACATGCTTTGAATAGTTGCCAGCATTTAATATATGTTAGCTATCAATCATTATCAACCTCGCCATCATTATATATATCTTTATAATTTGTCCTGGGAAAAGGACTTTTGTGCTAAGTGGATTATCATTCAACTCCCCACTCTGTAGACTACCTTTTTATTTAGTTTTGTGATCTTGGACAAGTTATATAATGTCTTTGAGCCTGAATATATTTAATTTGCAAAATGAGAATCATGAAAATTTTACTTCATAGGTTTTAGTTATTAGGATGAAATGAAATAATTTATATGCAAATACCATAATTTCATTCAGGTGTCAATAGTTACTCATTTTCTTGCTTTGCTGTTGTGTTATAGACTTGAAGGTTCCATTGTAGTTAGAAATAATACAATACTTAGAAACTTGTGAGAAGAGTAGAATGGGAATTTTATTGATTATGCTATCCCAGTTGTCCCAATTTTTGCCCCTTTGTCCCCTCTTCGTCCAGCACCCCCCTTCCCTCCAGCAATGCCCCCCCCCGCCCCAATTCATGTCCATGGGTCATGCATATAAGTCTTTGGCTTCCCCATTTCCCGTACTATTCTTAACCTCCCCCTGTCTATTTTCTACCTACCATTTATGCTACTTATTCTCTGTACCTTTTCCTCCTTTCTCCCCCTCCCCTGCTGATAACCCTCCATGTGATCTCCATTTCTCTGATACTGTTCTGTTCTAGTTGTTTGCTTAGTTTGTTTTTATTTTTGCTTTAGGTTCAGTTGTTGATAGTTGTGAGTTTGTTGTCATTTTACTTGTCACAGTTTTGGTCTTCTTTTTCCTAGAGAACTCCCTTTAATATTTCATATAATAAGGGCTTGGTGATGATGAACTCTTTTAATTTTATCTTGTCTGAGAAGTGCTTTATCTGCTGTTCCATTCTAAATGAAAGCTTTGCTGGATAGAGCAATCTTGGATGGAGGTCCTTGCCTTTCATGAGTTGCAATACTTTTTTCCAGCCTCTTCTTGCCTATAAGGTCTCTTTTGAGAAGTCAGCTGACAGTTTGATGGGAACTCCTTTGTAGGTAACTGTCTCCTTTTCTCTTGCTGCTTTTAAGATTCTCTCCTTATCTTTAATCTTGGCTAATGTAATTATGATGTGCCTTGGTGTGTGCTTCCTTGGGTCCTACTTCTTTGGGACTCTCTGAGCTTCCTGAACTTCCTGGAAGTCTGTTTCCTTTGCCAGATTGGGGAAGTTCTCCTTCATTATTTGTTCCAATAAGTTTTCAATTTCTTGTTCTTCCTCTTCTCCTTCTGGCACCCCTATGATTCGGATGTTGGAACGTTTCAAGATGTCCTAGAGGTTCCTAAGCCTCTCCTCATTTTTTTTTGAATTCTTGTTTCTTCATTCTTTTCTGGTTGAATGTTTCTTTCTTCCTTCTGGTCCACACTGTTGATTTGAGTCCCACTTTCCTTCCCTTCACTGTTGGCTCCCTGTACATTTTCCTTTATTTAATTTAGCATAGCCTTCATTTTTTTCATCTAATTTGCAACCATATTCAACCAATTCTGTGAGCATCCTGATTACCAGTGTTTTGAACTGTGCATCTGAGAGCTCTTCGTGACTTAGTTTTATTTTTTCTGGAGCGGTGACCTGTTCTTTCATTTGGGCCTTTTTTTTTGGTCTCGGTGTGCCTGTTATGAGTAAGGGGCAGAGCCTTAGGTGTTTAACAGGGTGGGGCATCCCACGTTGCTGCATTGTGATGCTGTATGTAGGGACAGGGTCCGAAAGGAAACAGTGGTGTGGCGCTTGCTCAACTTTACTGGTTTTCAGTCACTTGCCCCACTACCCACAATCAAATTGGTCCCTTTTGGTGCTGATTCCCCAGGTGGGTGGGTTTGTGTACATTCTGAGACCCTGTGGGTCTCTCCAATGAACTCTTTTGTGAGGCTGGGAGTTTCTCCCACTGTCGCCTCAACCCCCATCCGTGTTTTCAGTCAGAGGTTTGAGGCTTTATTTCCCCGCGAAGGAACCCTGGGTTGCTTGCTCTGTCCTGCTCTCCAGTTATTCCTCGAGGTTTATCTGCACATGGGACTGCCTGCTCAGCCAGCCATCACCTTGCCTGTCCAGGTCCAGTTGCTTGTCTCTGCTCCTCCTACTGGTCTGGATGAATGTTTCTTCTTTAACTCCCTAGTTGTCAGACTTTCATACAGTTCGATTTTCTGTCAGTTCTGGTTGTTTTTTGTTTTTAAATTGTTGTTGTCCTCCTTTTGGTTGTGTAAGGAGACACAGTGTGTTTACCTATACCTCCATCTTGGCTGGAAGTCACCTTAAACTTTTTTTTATTCTTCCCCTTCCCAGCTGATAATCCTCCAGATGATCTCCTGTCATGATTTTGTTCCTGTTCTAGTTATTTGCTTAGTTTGGTGCCCTTCCCAGCTGTTCTCCTGGTGGTGGTTCAGAGTGGTTGGGTTTGTGTGCATTCTAGGGCTGTGTGGGCCCTTTAAACAGACTCTCCTTGAGAGACCAGCAGTCTCTTCTGCTACCCCAACCCCCACTAGTTTTTACAGACAGAAGTTATGAGGCTTTATTTTTCTGGTGCTGGAACCCTGGGCTGCGTGGTCTGGCCTAGGACTGGGATTGCTTGCTCCAAAGGTATCCGTCCCAATTTTTATCCACCACACATGAATGTGGGACCACCCAATCCTTCGGCCACTGCTGTTGCCACCTCTCTGGCACCACACCACATCCTCTCTGCCCCTTGTATCTGTCTGCATGAATATGGTTTCTTTAAATCCTTGGTTGTCAAGACTTTCATACAGTTTGATTTTCTGGCAGTTCTGGATGTTTTTTGTTTTGAGGTTAGTTGTGATCCTTCTTGTGGTTGGGTAAGGAGGTAAAGCGTGTGTCTATGAAACCTCACAGAAACAGTAGTGTAAGCTAATGGTAAATGGCTGTCCCTTGGTTCCTTTTACTTTCTTGCCCAGTGCTCATCTGGCCTGGCTCAAAGCTTTTTTTCTTTCTTTCTTTCTTTTTTTTGCCTCTAGGGACTTATCCTGATATTCCAGGTTGCTAACTGGCCTTTTGGCATTACCTGATTCAACCTGCTCCCACATACATAGCTTCTACCATCTTTTTAAGTAGAAAGGAGGAAGAAGTTAGCAACATCATGTAGCTTTTCTCAGATATTTTTACAGTATTTATTTATTATAATTAAATGTACTATAATCATACTATAAATAAAATCAATGGCTTATTCTGCAGTTGTAGCATTCAGGCTCAGTCCCTGCCTCTTCCTTTCTTCTTATAGTAGTTGCAGAGTAGCCACTAAATTTAGTAAACTGAAGGCTAAGGGCTTCTAGAAATTTCTACTCCTTTTTACTTGTATTAATTACAAATCTTGATTGTAAAGGACTGAACACCTGACCCAATTAGCTTAAACAGTAAAGAACATTTATTGTCCCTGAATACTTTATAGAAAGATTTGTTTTATTTTGTTTGGTGGATCTGACTGTGGTGCAGGGGGGCAGTCAAATTTGATAAAGAAGTCCAAAAGAGTGTTACCCTCAGTGATTGTAACTCCTCAGTACTTTGTATCTTTGCCTGTTTTCAGAAAACAGGCAAAAGAACCTGTTTTCATAGGAACTTAGGACAAAGTTGTTTAAATGTGAATAGACTATAAAAGAATAGTTTACTATATTAAAAAGGTTTTTTTTTGACAGACATAAGATACATGAAAATTGAATGTTTCTATGAGATTTAATATTTTTTTCCTAAATGGAAACACATCTTGATTATTTAAATAGCTCTTGGACTGTTGAGCTATTACAATTTGAGCCATCGATGCTCAAGATAATGAGATTGACCTGGAAAAAGTCCAGCCATTGCTAACATACCAAGAGTGGTTTGTGTGACATAGATGTAACCTGGCAGCCAAGGAGAGTGGACTGGAGTGCACATGTGTGCACAATGACAACTTCACTGTACTAGTCAGTGGGGGCAGTAGACGCTCTTGAATGAGCATTTGTAATGTATGGTTGTTGCATTCAAAATGAGTGAGTAAAGCAGCAAATCTGCATCATATTTTTCATTAAGCTTGAACATTCCTCTTTGGAAATTGTTCAGATGATTCAGAAGGCCACAGCTATGGGCAGCTGGTGATTGGCAGCCTCATCACATCAGCATGCCCACTCATGTTTCATATCCCATGCAGAGTTTTTTGATGAAACATCAAATCACCCAGGTCACTAAACCCTCTTATAGCTCAGATCTGGTGCCCTGTGACTTCTGCCTTTTCCCCAAACTAAAATCACCATTGGAAGGGAGGAGATTTCGGACTGTCAATGAGACTCAGGAAAATGCGACAGGGCAGTTGATGGCAATTGGGAGAACTTGTGAGGTCCTGAGGTGCCTACTTTGAAGGGGACTGAGGCATCATTTGTCCCGTGTACAATGTTTCTTGTGTCTTCTTCAGTAGATATTTCTGTTTCTCATTACATGGCTGCATACCTTCTGTACAGACATCACATAAACCCATAAAAGCAGGTATCTGATCATCTCGTTCACTGATGTATCATTAGTTCCTGGAGCAGTGCCTGTAGTATTTAAAGTTTTCAATGAATATATGGGTGTTGAATTACTAGAAAATGTCTTTTGTTTTTGTGACAAAAGCCAAGAATGACTGACATAATGTTAAGAGATACGGTAAAATTGCCCTGGCTGGGTGACTCAGTTGATTGGAGTGTTGTTATGTATACCAAAAGGTCGCAGGTTTGATTTCTGCTCAGGGTACATACCTAGGTTGCAGGTTTGATCCCCAGCTGGGGCACATATGAAAGGCAACTGATCAATGTTTCCCTCTCACATTGATGTCTGTCTAGCTGTCTCTCCCCCTGCCTCCAACCTTCCTCTCTCTCTAAAAACCAATGAACATGTCCTCTGGCAAGGATTAAAAAAAAGAGAGAGAGATGGTAAACCAAATTGGTAGTTTATTTAAATCTAAACTATATATATTCTTGGGAGATAACATTTTAAAACTATAAGCAGTCTGTATAAAGATATTTTCCGTTCTTGCTACCTCTGAATTTTAGATGAAGTGCCAAAAATCAATAATACCCATTTTTATGAGGCTTGGCACATTCATTATTTTGTTTAATCTTTACAACAATAATGTGGTATTGAACTGAACATTTTTATGAGGCTTGGCACATTCATTATTTTGTTTAATCTTTACAACAATAATGTGGGCTGGGTGAGGCAAATATTCATCTTATTTTGTAAATGAAATTAAACTGTAGAAAAGGTAAATGAATTGCCCAACAACATATAGCCAATAAGTGACAGGCTTTCTGATCTTTGATCTGTAGTACAATAGAAAGAGCACCAAAGTTGTAGATAACATGCCACAGAGAGGTGTTTCCATAGCACTTAGGAGAGTGCTTTGTACATGGAATGCATTAACTGAAAAGTATTTAAATTGACTGAAAAATATGAGGATTGATAAATAATGGAGTATAGAAAGATGAGTTAGAAAATAGTAGGGAAAAGATCTTAGTGTTTATTGGCTGGGTTGGAGCAGTGGTCTGGAACTTAACTGAATGAAAAGTGGGAACCAGTTCTTTGACTGAACCTATAGTATAGTGATCGCAAGGTTCAAATAGCTGCCTGCTAAACATATCTTTGTTGGTCCTGACGCATCAGGAAAGTGAGTTGGTAGGCAATCCAAGCTATAAAGCATGGAGATCTGAAGTAGAATAAAATGAACAATTAACAGTGGTAGTGGTTAATGACATCATGTACATAATTTAACAGTAGGAAATAGGAACATTTTACTGAATTGGTATGAAGCAAGATATGGGATGACTTTGGGAAATGTTAAAAAAATTAATATCCCTATATTTGGTGAATGTATTATTGTCTTAGAAATGAACATTTATCAGGGGCTGGTAATGGAATAGGGAATTGATTACAAAGAGGTTTGAGGAAACATTTAGGGTGATGAAAGTGTTCCGTATCTTGATTGTGGTGGTTGGTGGTGGTAGTTGTTACACAACTGTATGTTTGTCAAAATTAATAGAACTGTAAACCTAAAAAGGATGAATTTTACTTAACATAAATTATACCTCAATAAGCCTTTTTAAAAGGGGAAAAGAAAATACTTATTTAGAACAGGGATTAATGGTTCCCTGACAGAACTGAGCATTTGTTAGTCAGTAATATGGCCTTTGAATATGAAGGATATGTCTGTGTATGATTTTACTTATGTGTATATACACATCACATGGAAAGGACTGGTGCTGACTGTATTTTGAGGTATAAGTATTGGAAATAACTGATAATACTTGTGACAAGTGATAAAACTAGAACTTTCAGGTAAGAGTTAGAATTTTGGAAAACTTGTATGTGCTACCTGAACTTGACAGCCCCCCAATGCCTGAAGACTTTCTCAAGAGGTTGATAGTGACATTAAATGTGAGTTTCCTGTATGGTATGTGAAATGTGTCAGCATTTGGAAGAGTTCATAATTTAGTGAGCCCTATTTTCTCACTGACCTATGCATGATGTTATAAAATCATCCATGAGAAAAATCCATTCAAAGTGCAAGACAGATCGATACATTTTAATGTTGCAAAAGTGAGTGTGAAAAGTTTATTGATAGTTTCAGGTTCCATATTGCAGCTGACCTTTAAGAAATACTCTTGTCAAGTTTGGTGTAGTAGCAAACAATTTCCACAGTTATTGAAAAATGCTATTAATATACTCTTCCTTTTTCCATCTAAGTATCTGTGTGAAGTCAGATTTTCTTACCTTAACCGGGACACTGTATTCCAACAGATTGAATACAGAAGTAGCTTTGAGAATCCAGCTATCTTCTATTAGGTGAGACCATGGAGACTTGTGAACGTGTAAAATAATGCCATTCTTACAAATTAAAAATTGTTTTCATAAAAATGTTTATAGTAACATGTAATGGATTTTTTTTTAAAGATTCTGTTTCTTTTTAGAGAGAGGGAAAGGGAGGGAGAAAGAGAGGCAGAGAAACATAGATGTGTGGTTGCCTCTTGCACTCCTCAACTGGGGATCTGGTCCACAACTCAGGGAATCAAACCAGCAACCCTTTGTTTCACAGGCTGGCACTCAGTCCACTGAGCCACACCAGCCAGGGGATTTATTTTTATTTCTATCTTTAAATCAGTGTGCTAAGACTATTCACATTTATTTACTTCTTATTTTTAATCTTCACCCAAAGATATTTTTATTGATTTGAGAGAGAGAAAAAGAAATTATGTGAGAGAGAAACATCGATAGGTCACCTCATATACATGACTTGACTGGGAATTGAGCCTGCATCCTAGGTGTGTGCCTGGACCAGTAACCGAACCTGCAACCTTTTGGTGTACGGATCGATGCTCCAACCAACTTCTGTCTCATTGAAGTTATCAAGTTTATATGTGGGGTTTTTAATAATATTACCGTATTATCCTTTGTATATCTGCAAGATCTGGATGATAGTGCCTATTTTATTTTTAATATTGCTAATCTTTGTTTTCTCTTTTTCTTTGTCAGTCATGCTGTGGGGTTATCAGTTTGATTGATCTTGTCAAAGAACCAGCTTTTTGTTTCATTGAATTTTTGCTGTTGCTTTCTGTGTTCAATTTTACTGATTTTTGTTTTTCTTTATTGCTCACTTATGTTTGCTCTTGTTTTATTTTACTCTTGTAGTTTTTTGAGAAAGGAACTTAGATTATTGATTCAAAATCATTGCTATTTTCTAATGTGAGTATTTAATACATTTCCCATTCAGCACTGCTTTAATTGTATGGCATAAATTTTGATGTCATATTTTCCTTTTTACTTATTTCAATGTGTATTTTTATTTCTCTTGAGACTTTTTCTTTGACCATGGATTATTTAGAAATATTTAGTTTCCAAGTGCTTGGACATTTCTCTACTCTCTTATTTATTTTAGTTTGATTACCTTTTGGTCTATCTTGTATTTCATGAGCACTTGTAAATAATGCATTTTGCTGTTGTAGGTGGAATGTTCTATAAATGTCAATTTGATTCTGTTGTTGAGTTCTTGCTGATTTTTCTCTGCATTTCTGTTGGTTTTTAAGAGAGGAGTGTCAAGGTTGCCAAATACATTTGTGGATTTATGTCTTTCTCAATCCATTTTTGCATATTTTGCAGCTCCATTGTTTAGAAGAAATATAGTTTAAGATTGCTATGCTTTCTAGGTGATTGACTATTACCATTATGTAATTTCTCTCTCTGTCCTTAGTCATTTTCTTTACTCTGAAGTCTACATTATTTTATAATATACCCAATCCAGTTTTTTTTTATTGCTGTTTGTATGGTATATAATTTCTCATCCTTTTACTTGCAGCCTACCATATTGTTACATTTGAAGTGAATTTCTTGACTGCAGATTGACATGCCCCACCTCCATCTTATTCTTTCTAAAATCTCTTCTTTAAGGATCAATTCAAATTTCATCTCCTTTACAAAACCCTAGTTGATTAAATAGTCCTCTTTCTTTTCATGTAGTACCTACTTATTACACGGAGGATCCTGTATTTACTTTTTTTTTAACCTAATAACCAAAGAACTCTCAAAGACAGGAAGTATTTATTATTATTATTATTACTAGTACTAGTACTACACTACATGTTTTACTACAGAGGGGAAGCAGACATAGGTAAATACAATATTACAATTAAATATTATAATTCCTATAATAGGAAACATGTAGGAGGTCATTATTAATATTTTCTCAGTGTGTTTGGGGAAGGCAGCACACGATAAGTGACATTGAGGCACTCTGAATATAAGTGATGTTCACATTCCAGCTGGAGAAAAGAGTAGGTGCAAAGGCAGTGTGGGGTAGAGGAAGCATGGCCTATTTGACATTACTACATACATGCCAATGTTCTTTAGGACAATTAAAGTGCAAAAAAATTGAGTTTTCTAAATATTTAGTAAAACATACAATGACACTTTCTAATCAGTCTTCAACTAAATATAGACTTAATATAATGAGCACACACTAAGTATATAGACTTACATAACTTAGTTGAAGACTGATTGGGAAGTACCATTGTAGAGTTGGATGCATGTAGAGAAAATGAGTCTTAGGAAGTATTGGCATGTATGTAGTAATGTCACACTGGTTAAATAGATTTTAACTGTGTTTAACATCAGAAATTCAAGTTCTCTGAGGAAATTCTGTTTTCATTTTCATATTAGTGCTTAATATTGAGAAATTTCTTAATCTCTTTACCCAGCAAAGAGACTTGTATGTACCAAAAATATATATTTTAAAAAATACATATTTTTTTAATTCTCTATCAAGTTTGACAGAAGTCTTTTAGTACCAAGGGTCACTATGAAGAAGTAGTTTGGTGTTTTGGAAGCCTCGGTTTTACTGCTGTAATTGCAATAGATTTTTTGGTAGTTTTTCAAAAAACATGTCCACATTTAGAATAGTTACGATTTTGAAATTTTACTTAAAATTATTTTTTAATACATAGTATACTTTTCTTTCTTAGTGCCGCTTTATTCTTATACTTTTTTGACCTCCCTTAGCTACTGTTGTTTTATGTTTTAGATTATGCTAGAAGAATATCTTTTTGTCTATTCTATTTCTCTGATAAAAGGCATATAATTTTTGCTTATGGATGATACTGAAAAGCCATTTATCATCTCATACTACTGTAGGCCCAAATACCCAGTGGCCATTAGTGAGGCAGCTAGCTTCCATGAACAAATATGTGGTCAAATTTTTGGTCAAGTAAAAGTCAGATGTTCTGTGTTAAAAAAAAAAAAAAAACCATGGATGGGATTACTGTAGTGGGGAAGGGCTTAACATCATGATCTAAGATTTAAGTTTTTATGCCATATCACTAAAAAGTCTATTTTCTTTTTATGTTGTTTCTATCAATATAAGACTAAACTTACAGCAACTGTTAGCTGAAGAAATAAAGAGAAGGAAGTGGGACTATGAAGGACCAATTCTCACAAATCTATTTTGAATTGTAGGTACTTTCGTTTTACAAAAGGGAAAACTGAGGCTCATAAAGATTTAGTCCTGTTCTTCCAACAGAAACATACAAATACCCATATTTTTCTTTAAAATGCTTTTGCTTTATTTTTTATGTTTGAATTATTTGAATCCATGGAATTCATTTTATTATTAAGCATGACTGAAAAATCATTCTTCTCTGTAGTGCTGTCCTGTTATGCAAACATTTACCCAAAGTGATGCTTTTTGTCAGTCCCATCTTGCCCCTGGTCGTGCTATTGAACAAGGCAATTCTCTTGCCCTTTCACTGCAGCAAGTCCTATAGCATTGGTTAATGCTATTCAGTTCAGTGGCATTTATTGAGTTCTTACTATGTATTTCAGTTTGGATGCTTTTAGTCACAAGAAATAAAAAGTTCAATGCAAACTGAGCTAATCCATAAGGAAAATGTATTAAGAAAGCTTGGGTAAAGTGGCTCCAGGCAGAGTAGGTTAATTCAGTGGTTCAACAAACATCAAGGACTCAGGTTCCTTCCATTCTTTGGCTCTGTTGTCTTCCTGCTGACTTTCCTTGAGGCTGCAAGATAGCTGGTATTATTTAAGGTGTCACATACAGATATGACAGTTTCTTATGACTGTGTCTTACATGTATCTTTTCAAGAGAGAGGAAACTTTTCCCAGAAATCTTTCTGTAGGTTTTCCCTTGTGTCTCGTGTACCTGATTGTTACCATGTTCCTGTATTTAGGGTGAACACTGGCAAAAGTAATGAACCTCTTTTTTTTGCCTTGGATTAATCATAACCAGCCTCCTGGAGTTAGGGGTAGTCTTTTCCTCCTTGGAGGCTCATAGTCTCTTGGAGGAAAGTGGGTAGTCCAAACAAAATCAGGGTTAAATTAGGAAGGTAGAAATAATAGTTGGGGTAGGAGAGCCAATAGTGTCTGCTATGCTTTGATTAAAATGTAGTGCTCAGTTCTGGGGTTTAGCTTACTGAAGGCATTTGAAATCTAGCTGTAAGGATTGAAGTAAAAAATAATTCAATTACAAGGAGAACTGTCAGTTTTAATAGGTAGGTTAGGGAAGGTTGTGCAGAAGGAGTAGTGGTATACTAGAAGAAACATGGGATTTTGAGCCAGTGGTATATTAGAGAAAACATAGGATTTTGAGTCTCAGTCAGTGTACTTTCTAATTATAATTAGAAGAATGACTGGTGATTTTCTAATAATTTTTGAATAGTACATCTTGGGTCTAAATATACATGTATATTTTTTATTCCTAGTTTCATTTTTAAGATTGAGGATTCTTTAAATTATGTTTTTATCATGTTATATCTATAACTACTAGACTAAGAGTATTTTGATTCTTGTACAGCTTACTAGCTAGCTGTGTGGCATTGGGCAAATCAGTTAATATTTCTGATTGTTTTTTGCCTTGGGTATAAAATGAGAGGATTAAACAAGGTAAATTTTGAGGTTCTTTTCAGTCTAACATTTGGTAATTTTTCTAAAATATTAATTTGGAGTAAGAGAAGAAGCCGCTGTTTTCAATATATTTACCAAAGAGAGCATGTGAGTAAAATTTAATATGTCCTTCACTGTTAAAAGTTTTATTTGATATTAGAAAATAATCTAAACTAATACAAGTTTAGATGTGAACCTTTGAAAACTGGAATGTGTTTGGAAATAGATGTTTATTGGGAGCTCTTTAAAATAATAGTTATAAAATATAATAATGTATCGAGGTTATCTCATTGTACCTACTTGCATTTCTCAGATAACATTAAGGTGTCAGAATTTGACCTAAAATTATTCTTATGTAGCTAATAATGTAGTACTCTCCCTTATCCACAAGGAATACATTTCAAGACCCCCAGTGGATGCCTGAAACTGAATAGTACCAAACCCTATATATACTATTCTTTTCTCTACATACATGCGTACACTTAATGACTTCTCTTTGGCATATCTGAATTGTCAGCATCACTACTCTTGCACTATGGGGGCATTATTAAGTAAAATGAAAGTTACTTGAACACAAGCATTGTGATAATGTGACAGGATTTGATAACCAAGATGGTTATAAATGACTAAGGGGTGGGCAGCATATATGAGTGCGGAGTGGATATCTTGGACAAAGGGATAATTCACGCCCCAGGCAGGGTGGAGTTGGGGTAGTGCAACATGTCATCATGCTACTCAGAATGGCACACAATTTAAAACTTAAGAATTGTTTATTTTTATTTAATGTATTTGGGCCAAGGTTGACCATGGGTAACTGTAACCATGAATAAGGGGGTACTACTGTACTTGCACTCTTCTGTAGTCTGTATTAATTTTTTGGAGGACATGATGCACGAAACTTAGTACAGGTCATTTTTCAAGGTGCTATGGAAGAAAATGAGATCTTAACTGTGATTTCTGCCTTAAAGAACTTAAAATCTAGTAAAAAATTTAAATATATATTCATACTTACCTTTTCCTAGAAAACAGCTAATTCAGATATTTATTGGTTTGGTTTTTCAATTTAGAACAGAGCAGACATCAGTTCATTTTTAAAAATCAAGTTTTCATATAAAGATTCTCATCTCTTTTCTGTAAAAATATTCAAATGGCTTATAAGGCTTTAAGAAATGTATCTCAAGGATCGATGAACTTGTTTTAGTGGAGGAGCTTTTCCTTCAAATCTGCACAGATCTCTGAATTTTATAAAGCCAGTCTAGGGTGGATTGTTGATCTTTCTCTTCAAGCAGTCAACAACATTGGTATTATTAGTGGTCTTTGCCATGGTTTGTTTCCAGTTCATGCAATGATATATTTTAAAACCATGAATCTGCCTTTTGGTTTCCTGGGGGAATACTTTAAGTATTCTAAAACAACTGGGTGATTCACTCAGAATCATAAACTGTATATAAACTGTATATCCTCTGGCTTTAATTTCTCCTTTTATGAACATGACTATACAGGGTCTGCAGAAGGTACGTTTCCTTTTGCTACTTCTGTTTTTATTTTTGGGCTTTGCTGGACAAAACTAGATTTTCCCAGATACATAAAGTGAAAATTACTTGGGTTATCTGAATTTTTCTTCTGCTTCTGCTATATGGCTGGATATAACCTGAATAGATGCACTCCTACTTCAACACTGATTGTTACACCTTCACATTGCCCTGCACTTGTTCAAAAGTAAAAGTAAAAGCCAGCGTTTGTCCTTTACTAATGGCTTCCCTAGAAAGTGATTCAAGGAAAGAAAACTCTTATGAAAACCCTTATGAAACTCTTATGAAATTGTATTTTATAATTAAATATACTTTAAGTATAAAAATATATCAAACTGCAGAATTTATTTTACACTAAACTTCACAGTTTAGGAACTACTATTTAGCATCTATCTTATAAATATGTGTAATCACAAAGATAAGACATTTGTTTTTTATGTATGTCCTTGAAATAAAGATAAATGCAGTAGTAAGGGGGAGTGAAAAGTAAAATTTTGTGCCCTGATGAGGGGAAAAGAGCATGAGTTGAAGTCATTTGTAGCCAAATGGTGGTTGTGTTGCTGCTCCTCAGTCTGGGAAAGTTAGAATATGAAAAATCTGTATGTGAAATAAAAACAGATTTTCTCTTCTCCCAGTACTCATGTAACCTGCAGAAAATGTTAAATGAATGCAAGATGTATGACAAAGGGCCAATTAAAAATTAAAAGGTGTATTTGATTCTTTATTTGTAAAAAAGGAAAGTGTTCATAGAGTGATCCAATAAACTAACTGTTTGTTTGTTTGTTTGTTTGTTTAGGATGGATTGGATGCTTTGGTATATGATTTGGATTTTCCTGCCTTAAGAAAAAACAAAAATATTGACAACTTTTTAAGCAGATGTAAGTAATTTTTGTTGAGGTTAATGACAGACTATATATAATGAACTCTTGACTTAGATAATTTAAGCCTTTTTTCCCCCTTCTGTCTACTCTTTGCTTATTTCATCAATAGTTTGTACATAAAATGAGTGAAATGAGAAAGAAACTTTATTAGTTAGTTTGGGTGCCTAATAGGATAATCTAAAAATATTTTGCAGAAAAGGGAATGAAAAGTAAATGGCTAAAATAAGTATATTAAAATAAGCATATATATACATGTACATTAAATTTCAGTAGCTATATTCTTTTTTGTAAATGAATGAACTATTATATTTTAATGCCTGCAAGTAAGAATAGATTACATATGAAAAGCCCCCCTAAGATATGAGAATTTTCTTCATGAAAGGTGGCTTGTTTTTAAGTTTTACAAATACTCTTTTCTAAAAACATTGTTTGGATTTCGATATTAGATACATTTAGGTTGGGTTGTTTTTAGTGTTATCTTTCAAGTTTGGTTATATATGTTTTGTTAGAAAGGTTTTATTTTTTATAATAGTTAAAGGTTTTTACTTTTTTGTAATTTATCATTTCTTCATTTGGAAATCTTGCCTCAGAATTTTACTTACCAATTTTATGTTGTTTTAGTTTTCTGGGTTTTTTTAATAAAAATATTTATTCAACCTTAATTTTATTTTGGAATATGTTGCCAGATTCTGAATAGGAACTTTTTAAGATAAAAGTTTCCTTAATTTCTCACATCTTACTGAAATTGCAGGAGAATTTTATACTTGTTTACATTTGCTTCCTTCCCTACTTAACACTATAGCAAAAGAACTAAAAAGGTGGAGAAACATGACTATTTCTTATTTGAAGGAAGGCAAAGGATCAATGCACATTGATACAAAAGCAAGTGTGTATTTTTGTAGTTAGGTTAGCAAGAATTGGACCATATGTTTTCTTAATCTGTTACTCCTTTTGCTATGCAACGTTGTTTCATAATACTAAGTGTGCCATTATATATTACATTTTATAAACAGAAACATCAGTAGGAGTAAGTAAAATGGAAACATAAAGCTAAAGTAAATTATTTTAACTGACAAATGTGTGTATTTTCGTCCAGCTTTTATTTTATTTTTTTTGTTCTTTAAACTATTTTTAAATTTTATTTTTCAATTACAGTTTACATTCAATATTATTTTGTATTAGTTTAAGGTGTACAGCATAGTGGTTAATCATATACTTAATAAAGTGTTCCCCGTGATATTTCCAGTACCCATCTGACCCTATATATAGTTACTACAGTATTATTGACTATTTCCTATGCTGTACTTAAAATCCCTGTGACTATTTTATAACTACAGATTTATACTTCTTAATCCCTTCACCTTTTTTCACACAGTCCCTTATATTCTTTACCCTCTGGCAACCATCAGTCTGTTCTCTACAAGTCAGCTTCAGTTTTGTTTGTTCATTTATTTTGCTCTTTAGATTCCATCCACATATAAGTGAAATCATATGTTACTTGGATTTTTCTGACAGATTTATTTCATTTAGCATAATACCCTCTAGGTCTATCCATGTTGTTGCAAATGGTGAGATTTCTTTTTTAAAATTTTTTACTATTTTTTGTCCTCACTTTAAGACATGCTTATTGATTTTAGAAAGAGGAGAAGGACGGGAGAGAAAGAAGGAGAAAATCATCGATGTGAGAGAGAAACATCAGTCGGTTGTCTCTCGCATGTGCCTTGACTGAGGACTAAACCTGCATACTAGACATGTGCCTTGACCAGGAATTGAACCCACTACCTTTCAGTTTATGGGACAACGCTCCAACAAACTGAGCCATTCTGTCCAGGGCACATTTCCTTTTTTATGGCTGAATAGTATTCCATTGTATATATGTACCATATCATCTTTATTCAATCATCTATTGATGGGCACTTGGTATATCTTGGCTATTGTAAATAATGTTGCAATGAACACAAGTGTGCATATATTCTTTTGAATTAGTGTTTTGGATTTCTTTGGATATATATCCAGAAGTGGAATTTCTGGGTCCTAAGGCAGTTTCATTTTTAATTTTTTGGTGACCCTTCATACTGTTTTACATAGCGTGTATACCAAGCTGCATCCCCACCAGCAGTGAAACAAGGGTTTCCTTTACTCCACATCCTTGTCAACACTTGTTTGTAGATTTATTAATGATAGGCACTCTGACAGGTGTGGGATGATACCTCTTTGTGCTTTTAATTTGCATTTCTCAGACTCTTAGTAACATTGAGCATGTTTACATATGTCTAGTGGCCACCTGTATGTCCTCTTTGGAGAATTGTCTATTCAGGTCCTCTGTTCATTTTGGTTTTGTCACCATCTTTATTTTTTATTGGTGTTTAATTGGAGTACTTGTTTCTTGGTGTTGAGTTGTATGAGTTCTTCATAAATTTTGGTTATTAATCCCTAATCAGATGTATCATTGGTGAATATGTTCTCCCATTTAGTAGGTTGTCTTCATTTTGTTGATAGTTGGGTTGTTTTTTGTTTGTTTGTTTGTTTTTTTCTGTGCAAAACTTTTTAGCTTGATGTAGCCCCATTTTATTTTTTCTTGTGTTTCCTTTGATTGAGGAGGTATATCAGAAAATATATTGCTAAACAAAATGTACAACATTTTACTGCCTTTGTTTTCTAGAAGTTTTATGGTTTTGAGTCTTATGTTTAAGTCTTTGATCCATTTTGAGTTTATTCTCGTATATAGTGTAAGAAAATTGTCTAGTTTCATTTTTTTGCATGTATCTCTCCAGTTTTTCCAGAATCTTTTACTGACTAGATTGTCTTTACCCCATTGTATGTCTTCTTTGTCAAATATTAATTGACTATAAAGCTGAGGGTTTATTTCCAAGCTTGCTCTCTGTTCTGTTGATCCTATATATTTGTTTTTATGTCAGTACCATGCTGTTTTGATTACTATGGCCTTGTAGTATAGTTTTATATTAGGTACCATGATTCTTCCAACTTTGTTCTTCTTTCTCAAGATTGCTGTGGCTATTTGGGGCTTTTTGTGGTTCCATATAAATTTTTAGAATATTCTAGTTGGTAAAATATGCCATTGGTATCCTGATAGGAATTGCATTGAATCAATAGATTGCTTTGTTTAGTATAGACATTTTAACGATGTTGTTGCTTTCTATCCATGAACACGGTATATGCTTCCACTTATTTGTATTTTTTTCAGTCTTTTCAGCGTCTTTTAATTTTCTAAGTACAGGTCTTTTACATCCTTGGTTAAATTTATTCGTAGGTTTTTTTGTTTGTTTGTTTTTGATGTAATTGTAAATGGGATTATTTTCTTAGTTTTCCTTTCTGATAATCTAGTTTTTAAGTTGCAGAAGATGTAGAGAATGATAAAACAAAATATTAGCAAATAATATCTAGCCTCAGGTAACAATTGTAACTAAGGAGGGTTGTACCAGGATTGCAAATTAGTTTAAGGTTCAAAAATCAATTTACTGGAATTTACCGTATTAACACACCGAAAAAGAGAATCCATAATATCACCTCAGTAGATATGGAAAAGGCATTTGATAACATTCAGTATTTACTTTTTGAAATATTGATAATCTCTCTGCTACCTAGAATTTGAAGGAAAACTCCCTCACCCTGATAAAGAGAATCTACAAAAAACCTATAGTTCAGATTGTGTTTGTGTCTTACTAAATGCCTTTTCTTTAAGGTTAGGAAAAGTCAGTCCTTTTTTTTTTTTTAGGTTTTATTTATTTTTAGAGAGAGGGGAAGGGAGCGAGAAAGAGGGGGAATGAAACATCAATGTGTGGTTGCCTCTCATGTGCCCCCTACTGGGGACCTGGCCTGCAACCCATGCATGTGCCCTGACTGAGAGTTGAACTGACAACACTTTGATTTGCAGGCCAGTGCTTAATTCACTGAGCTACACACCAGCCAGGGCAAAAAGTCAGTCTTTTCCCACCATTTCCATTCAGCATTGTTTTAGAAGTTTTAGTGCAACTTGGTAAAATAAAGAAAAATTATATACATTAAAATGAAAAGTAAAATTTTATTTATTTGTACAACATGCATTTTTATATAGAAAATTCTCAAGATTCTACCAAAAAAAATTAAAGAACTAATTAAGTTAAACACAATTGCTAGTTAGAAGGTTAAATAAAAAGCAATTCTATTTATGTATATTAGCAACAAGTGATTTGAAATAGACACTATAACAAATATAACACTATTTACAGTAGAAGCAAAAACATGAAAAATTTGTGGATAAATTTGACATAATATGTGCAAGACTCGTTTACTGAAAACTACATAATATTACTGAGAGAAATTTTAGAAAACCAAAAACAAAAGAAAGAAAGAATATTCAATGTTCATGGATTGGACCATTCAATAATAAAATATTCAGTGTCCCCCCAAATCAGTTGATCTATGGAGTCCATGTATTTTCAGAACCTATACAGGCTTTTTGTGTAAAGTACCAGTAGTTCTAAAATTCATTTAGAAGGGTGGAATAGCCAAATAATTTTGAAAAGTAAGAGCAGAATTGGAGGACTAACATTACTCAATTTCGAGATTAAGGCAGTATAGTTAATATTGAAAGAACAAACACATAGATAAATAGAACAGAATAAAGTTTAGAAATAGACCCATACATATATGGTCAATTGATTTTCAATAAAGGCGATAAAAAGATTCAGTATTTAGCTTTACTTTGCACCATATACAAGTTTAACTCAAAATGGATCATAGACCAAAATGTAAGAGCTGAAACTGTACTGCTTCCAAAAGAAAACATAGAATATATTTGTGACTTCAGTTAGGTAAGGAATACTGAGATGGAACACAAGTAGCCATGGTTATTTTTTTTTTAAACATAGAGTAGATTTCATCAAAATTCAAAACTCTTTCTTTTTAGGAGACACCTGCTAAGAAAATGAACAGGTGAGCTACAGACTGGGAGAAAATAGTTGTAAAATGTGTGAAAGGGAAATGAATAGTGCTTTTAACAAATGTATATTCATATGCAAAAGAATGAAGTTAACCCCCACCTCACACCATATGCCAAATTACTTCATGATGTAAGAACTAAAACTTTCAAACTCTTAGAAGAAAACATAGGCATAAATCTTTATAACCTTAGGTAGTTGTTTTTAGGTGTAACACCTAAAGTACTACCAACAAAAGAAAAATAAATTAGTACATCGAAATCAAAAACTTTTGTGCTTCAAAGGACACTATCATGAAAGTAAAAATCCACCCATAGAATGGGAGAAAATATTAGCAAATCACACATTAGATAAAAGATTGTTATTTAGAATAAATAAAGAAGCCTTGTAACTCAATAATAAAAACACCACCCAGTTTTAAAACGGGCAAAGGATTTGAATAGACATTTCTCCAGAGAAGATGCACAAGTGGCCAGTAAGCATGTGAAAAGCTTAATTAGTCATTAGGAAGTTACAATTTATGGCCACAGTGATATACCAGTACACATCTACTAGAATAACTGAAAAATATAAAACTTGATAAAGTTTTTATAAAATCAAGTACATATATATATGAAAACGTGGATCAGTTGAACTCTGACACATTTTGGATTGGTTTGTAAAATAATAAGGCATATTGTAAAACAGTTTGGCACTTTTTTTTAAATTTTTAAATATATTTTATTGATTATGCTATTACAGTTGTCCCATTCCCCCCCTTCACTCCCCTCCACCCTGTACACCCTCTCCCACCCACATTCCCCCCCTTTAGTTCATGTGTCATAAGTTCTTTAGCTTCTACATTTCCC
>PVIA01008580.1:0-70085 GCA_004024845.1 Tonatia bakeri | reverse complement strand
TCCTCCCTCCCCACGTTCCCCAGGGCCTTGCTGTTTTGAGCAGTACTGTACCTTGGGGCCTTTTTATTCCATCCCACTGCCCAAACTTCCCTGCCCTGTGTCCCTGCATTGGGAGGGCTCCTCTACCCAAGGACACAGGCCTCTAGTCTGCAGAGTCAACCCAGGTAAACAGGTCATGGGCTTCACCCTCAGGCAGGAGGACAGTGCAACTTGGTTTCCGTGCATCCCATTTTAGTTTATGAATCTCTTTAATAGATTTGATTTTTGTAATGTACACTCTTTTTCTGGCTACCCAGAATTAATTTTGGGGTAACCAAACCCCAATTTCCCTGGTAAATCATCTCCCTAATCCTTACACAGAAGGCTTGACCAGCCCTCTGCACCAGGTGGACTAGGACCATTAGGGCTTTTCTTTCCCAGCAACTGTGATTGGTCTAGAGACAGGCATGTGACACACCCAGGACCAATGGGATGTAACCAGATTGCTGTTGTAGTTCCTGGGATTGTGGCAGAGACCCTCTCTACTGTGCTGCAGCCATGGCAGGAGATCCCCTCTGAGAATGGACCTGAGAGGAAAGGAGGGGCTGAAGGCCAGGAAACATGAGTCAGGGCCTGATGGAGTCATTTGAACCTCTGGATCCCCCTGTGCCTGAAACCCACAAGTACTCCCTGCACTGCTTAGTTATCTGATGTTCTAAGTCCCTTTAATTTAAAGCTATTTAACTCAGATTTTCTGTTGCATGCGACCAAGGGTCCTCCTAAGTGATACAATGTTTCAGTTGTGTGATGTGCCCATTTACAAGGGGGTATTCCGTGTCTCAGCCTAGAAAGAGCAGTGAGGATAGGATGGCAGACACGTGGCAGTCCAGGGACAAAGGCGATGGCTGGCAGAGGGGCTCCGACAGTGTACTGGATACCTGGCTGCTACTCAGTCTCTAGATTCTGCTGGTTCTGCAAGAGGGTCACCGAGTTATCAGTCCTCTCCCTTTGTTCCTCCAGAATCTGGCCTTCTGTCCCTTTAAGACAGCGCACAAGTAGCTGAGGATAGCTTTAATTAGTCCAGCAGGGAAGAAATGGAGGAAGAGTCGAAGCCTGAACTGTTGGAATGTGGTGATGTGGGACTTAGGATTGCCTAGGTGGGGCTGACTTCATCAGGACTTTGATGCTGGATTGCACGGTCTGGTCTCTGTCAACTTTTAAGAATGTTGGACGCCTGCTCTGCCAAGGCCTCAGACAGATGGGGAAACATTTGTATGCATGGAAGGGGAAATATCTTTCCATCACAAAGTGAGAATTTCAGTTGCTTTACCACCATTGACCCAGAAGAGCTTGGTCTGAAATGAGGGTTTGAAAAAGGGTATAAATGAGCTGCTTGGTTGACTTAATGCAGCAAAGGTTGCCACGAGGCTCCAAGGCCAGCCATTTGTCAAGTGCACTGGCACCTGCAAGATGGGGTCTGAGTCTGCATGTGCTTTGGTGGACCAGCGGGTCATATCCTTTTGACTCGCTAATCAGTTTCCCTGAGTTTCCTGGGCTAATGAATCACTTTCTCTGGTCTCCATGGGACGTGGTGTTGCTGCTGCAAAGACCTTCATGGTTTCATTCTTATTTGATGCTAGATGTTGACGGACACCAGGCCTGCTTACTGCTGGAGCCTCTGGCCCTGGGTTGGAGCGGGAAATGGATTTTTTGAGCAATGTCGCAAGGGTCATAGAGGCAGGCATGAAGACGTGATCACGGAAGCAATGCGCAAAGATCTGTGGGAAGCTGCAAAACCCAGCTGGGTGTTGTACGAGTCGGGGTTCCCCAGAGAAACCACACCAATAGGAGATGTGTGTGTGAGTGTGGGCGTACGCACAAAATTGTAATGAATTGCTTCCCATGATTATAGAGACTAAGAAGTCCCATCAGCACCACCTGCAAGCTGGAGACCCAGGGAAGCCAGTTCCAACCTGAGTCCAAAGCCTGAGAAGCAGGGGAGCCAATGGTTCCTACCCAAGGGCAAGAGAAGACCAAGGGCCCAGCGCAACCGGTCAGGCCCAGGGAGCAAATTTTCCCTCTGCCTGCCTTTTTGTTCTGCTCGGGACTTCAGCAGATTGGATAATTGCCCATTTACATTAGGAAAGCAATCTGCTTTCCTCAGTCCACCGATTCACATGCTAATCTCATCTACTAACACCCTCACAGACACGTCCAGAAATAACATTTAATCAATTATCTGGGCACTCCATGACCCAGCCACGTTGACACATAAAATTAATGATCACAGCGGGTCCTTTCCGATGACAAATCAGAGGAGAGAATGCAAATTTGTCAGTTTGTGGAATGTATTGTAACAAGGCAGAAACAAAAATTTGACTTGACAAAGGGCTGCAGGTTTTAAAGATGAAAAAGAAATGGTTACAAAGATGAACTGAATATAGAATAACTTAGCATTTCACAGACTTAACATCTGAAGTTCCAGCTATTTGTAGATGACGCTCGGTACCTCTCCGGATGGGTGAGGCAATGCTGCAGTAACGAGCAAGTCCCAAATCTCCGGTGCTTCACATAAGAAACAGTTCATTCTCACAGAGGCTACCTACCCATTTCAGGGTCAGCTGGCACTTCTGCTCCCAGATGACTCCAGTCTGTACCCGGACTCCCAGGGGCTCCTCCTAGGCACATCCTTCTACAACCACTGTGGCAAGAGAGAGACGACATGGCTCAGTGGAGACTGGCTTGTGAAATATTTGCCCACGAGGGACACTACCACTTCCTCCCACATGTCATGGGCGAAGACTGCCACATGGCTTCCGAGACGAGGGTCTGGAAGGAGGCTGGGAATGTTTGGTGGACAGTACTTGCAACCAACACACCCTATGACATGCAGGGACGTGTAGCTTTGGGAGGCATGGATTCCACCCTCTTACAGCACAGCTCGGGGACGGCCCGGGCCTCCTGGCTGCTGAGCGAAGCCCGGCCGGCTGCTCACTGCTCCGTGTCTGGATCCCAGAAAGACCCAGGGTCTCTCTCATCCACTTTGTATATAACTCTCATGAATGGACACGAAGGCAGATTCTTTGTGACAAATTAGTCCTGAAGAGAAAGCCGGAAGTAAAGAGCAAGAGAAGACGTTTAAAGGGGTTGGATTCCTGGGAAAAAACACCTCTGGGGGAAAAAAATAGACATAAATGTAAGGGACAAAAGTGACAAAGTTGTGTAAATGCCAGAGTAATGCAAATGTTGCTTTTTGCAATAAAACTGTTGTGTCACCCTTTTGAGTGCATCCAATTAAAGCTGAATCTCACAGCTGTTTAATATCCACTATCCATTTTAAAAAATACATTTAGCTTTTCTTAACCATTAAACATGTATCATTCCCTTTTCTCCTTCAAAGATCCTTTCCACTTTCCCCTGGTAATTTTATCTTATTTTAATATATTTTATCCTGTCAATTATTCTACTTACAAATTAACTGCATTTGAAATTTCATCTGGATTGAGTTATTGTCAGAATTATTTGTAACACCCAAGTGATCAAAACAAAATAAATAGAGAATACATTTGGCTAAGTGATTATTAAACATCCGAACAACATTGTATTGGAAATGTGCATCTTTATGAGGTGGATGGAGGGGCTTGGGGAGTCTTATTAAAAGATGCTTGCCCTAGACCCCAATATTACCAACTGCCCCCTTGTTGAATGTGTGGAAGTCTTACCTGCCTTGAAGCAAAGCGCTATGGGCAGATTGTGGCTGGGTGAAGACTGTACCCTTCTCTCTAAAATGGGATGAGGCCCATTGTGGAAGGGGAAACGGGAACCAAGGGTGGGGAGTATGTTCTCAGGAACACCCACACAGGAGCGGTAACACACGGAAGAGTTTGCGGTCCATGACCACGAGTTCCCGGAAAGTGGGTGCCTCCAGGAGCCAGTGGGTCTCCGTTTGGAAACCCTTCCCTGACTTGCTGGTGTGTTTCCCTCCCCCGGCCCCTTGGGAACTGGTACTACTGTGTAGGGAGCTCTGGACCCTGCCCATGGTGGCTCTCACACCGTGTCTTATCTGTCCCCTGGCAACAATGCTAGGAAGTGCTCTCAGCGGGGACTGTCCCCAGCAGCACCACCCTCCGTGTGGTGGCGAAGGAGGTCGGTTTGTGTTTGCTTGTGGGTGGCCACACATGGCTCCTTCCCCACACTCTTCAAATCTCTATCCTTCCTTTCCAGGACCCCTCCTCGCCACGTTCCTCTTCCCTTTCTTCTTTCTCCATCCCTCCCGCACCCTCTCATGTTCTCTTCTGTCCTCCCGTCTTCTTTCTCCTTGGAATCGTGGCCACAGAACTCAGGCTTGGATGTTATTCAAAGGGGACGGGAGTGACATTGCATTGTGGGCCTGGGTCCAAGCCTTTGGCAAATGGAGCTGATATCAGAGAGAACAAATGGTGAATGTTGTATCGAAATTTCACTGCGGGCACTGGGTATTTGCATGGGGGAACCAAATATAGCCGGGTTGAAACAAATAAATTTCATTCCAAAACCGCTAAAATGAAAAGCCAACTGCAAATTAGGTTTGAAATGGACCTACCTGTCTCCAGAGATTGCGCGGTGACAAATGAATTTGTCCCCAGGTGGAACACAAACCTACTTCGTTTTCGTAGAAACAGAGAAGACTAATAAAGGTGGTGACTGCGAGCAGCTCTGGCTCAGCCGGGGCTCCGCCAGCCTCTGTTTAATAGTCTGATGCTTCTCAGCTGCGCTTCTTAATTAAGTCGCAATAAAAGGGTTGACCCTTAAGAAATCCCCAAACACCGGAGTCCTTGAGCTTACTTGTTAATATTTAATTTTCTCTCATTTGAAATTAAATGCGTTTAATTATTGTATTATTATTATTTTAATTAACGGTAATCCCAAGGAATGGCTCAGGAAGGGATGCTTTAGTGCCCTCCCGACATCCATCACCATTTTCTCAATTCCATCACTGTAACGGAGAGCTAGGAAAAGTACACAAGAAGGCAAATAAGATCATCGGTAGGAAAGTGCGCTGCTACATCTTAGCTGGGACATCCTGTCCGCCTCAGGCCAGCATCCCAACCTCCTTCCTTATCAGTCAGGAAGCACTGGGCTGCGCTGCGCTGATAAATAACCCCCAAGTTGCAGTCATTTCGCACACCAACATTTATTCTTCTTTCTCACACAAACGTGGCTGCTGGCCCAGGGGACCCTTGAGCACGAGCTCCCGTGTGGACTCAGCCATCCAGGAGGCTCCATCTTGAAGTGTCAACCTGGCCACCCTAGCGACTGCCATCACAGAGCAGGGTGTGAGCCCTGGGGCTCCTGCACCTGCTGTGAAATGCTTCCATGAAGTGGCATATCACATCTCTTCCATCTACAATTGTCCGGAATGTGTCTCACTGCCCCTGACCCCAGCTCCAAGGGGACAGGAAGTAGGATCCCCTGTGTTTTCCAAATGAGGGGAGAATCAGCTATGCATGAAAACTCAAAATTTCTATTACCCCTCCTCCTTCAAAATTACCACCTCAAAGATCCTCCTGTAAACAGAATCCTGGAGCCACAGATGCTTTTCACAATAAGGAGCACACATATTTCCCAAAAGGAACAAGCTATTAGTCTCCCCATGCCCACCCTCTTTTCTTTCATATAGGACAGGGCCCATGTCCTCCTACCCGGAACAGGGCCTGACACTTCCTGGGCAGCAGAAATGTTTGCAGAGCGAGGTCGTGAGTCAATGACTGGTGGAATGAATGAGTAAGGGCCATGTGATGCCTCTCTCCCAGTGTCAACTCTCCTCTTGTGAACTGACAGTTGTGCAGGGTGCAGCCCCGGGAAGATGGGGGATCCAGGATCCAGCCTTGTCCTGCCGGCAGCTCTGTGAGCTGGAACATGAGGCTGAGCCCCATGGACGCTGGGCATGAAGGATGCTGGGCATGAAGGACACTGGGCATGTGCTGTGCAGACAGGACCTGGAGCTCTGTAGCCACTGGCTGCTTCACAAGGGACACCAGAGGGGACAGTGCCAGCATGGAGGGTGGGGACTGGGGAGGACAGAGCAGAGCAGAGAGAAGCACCAGAAAATGATCTGGGGTTAGGGACCTGAGAAAGGACTGCACTATTTTATTTTATTATTATTTTTTAATCTTCCCCTGAGGACATGCTTGTTGACTTCAGAGAGAGAGGAAGGCAGGGAGAGCGATAGGGAGAGAAACATCCTTCGGTTTCCTCTTGTATGCATCCCAATCAGGGACCGAATCTGCAATCCAGGCAGGGGTTCTGATGGAGGATCGAACTGGCAACCTTCTGCTTTATGGGACAATGCCCACCCAACTGAGCCATACTGGCCAGGGCTAGACAGCTGTCTTTTCAATGTGTCCTTATGTGGCAGAGGATGAGGGCTCTCTCTGGGGTCTTTGTTGTGAGGGCACTGATCCCACTCCTGAGGGCTCCATCCTCCTGACCTAATCACCTGCCAAAGGCCCCACCTCCTAACACCATCACTTGGAGTAGAACCTCAACATATGAATTTGGGGGCATGCAAACATTCAGTTCATAGTACAACTTTCACCATAATTCTTCCCATTAGGTTAGCACCAGGATTGAGGCAGAGAGGAAACTGAGGCCCAGAGAGGTGAACCTACAGTGGCACACCTGGGTCCCCTTTCGGATGGAGGCCTCCACATGCCAGAGCCCAGACTCACAGCATTACCCTCCACCCCAGGTCAAATGCAATGACCTCCATGTAGATATCCTTGACCCCTCAGGCAGAAGTCAGGGCTCCCCCCGGAGCTCCCTTGGGCTCTCTCATTCCTCTCATAGGGCGCTGCTCATACAGTTCTGTGGTTTTATTTGCATGTTCACCTTCCCAATAGGCTGTCAGCTTCTTGGGCTTTTGTTCCCAGGGACTGGTGCATGCTGGGACCTCCCCCATGTCTGTGTGCGAAGGAACGATGGGATGGGTGGACTGCCCAATGTCAGTCATTTCTCTGAGTGTCTTGGGCACTTCCTGCAGCCCAGACTTGTGCCCCTTTACATGTGCCCCTGAGAGAGACACAGGGCGGTGTAGATGGAGACAGAGGGAGGGATTCACAGACGGAGAGACCCAGGATGAGATGGAGAGAAGCCACAGGGGTGGGAGAGGCAGAGAGGCATAGGGAGACCCCCAAAGAGAAAGAAAAGGGGGGAAAAGGAGGGTGGAGGAGGAGCCTCCAACTCAGATTGAGGCCCCAGGGCGGGGGCATGCATAGAAAGGGTCCTTTCCACCCCCCTGGATTCTCTCACCTCACCCACCCTTGCCAATCACTGCACATGCAACCCCCCGTCCCTCCAGACTGCATAGCAATCTCCCTGAGGCCAGTCATCATGTGGTCGATTCTGATGACAAAAACAATCAATTGAAACCCTAAAATTTGTTTGCTGTGAATGCATTAAGGTACTACTGATCAAATCGGAATGGTATCACCCCTTAAATTACCTTGAAAAAAAATCAATAGTTTATTTAACCACAGTCGAGGAAAGAAAAAGTAGGAGAAAAATGGCCCAGAGCAATCCATGTTAGATTTCCTTGGAAGGAGACGTGCGCGGAGGCGGAGGGCAAAGTATGTGGAACTTGGAGGGATAAATCGGCCCCCAGCTTGTGACTGGTCACTTGCAGAAACGCTCCACAGGCCATTGCCAGGTCTGAGCTTCTTTCTACGCAAGTGATTGGAATAAAAGTGCCGTTGACCCCACAGGTGGGCAGTGTGCATATTGATGCTCTTTCTTTCTTTTTTCCAATTAAATGTATTTGGGTGACACTGGTTACTAGCATGACACACATTTCAGGTGTACAATTCCGTGCACATCCTCTGTGTGTTGTGTTGTGGACTCACCACCCGAAGTCTAGTCTTCCTCTGTCGCCACATATTTGACCCCATACCCTCTTTGTCTAATGCTATTTTCTTCACATTTGAGATCATTAGTACATTAATACAGGGACCCTCCAGTTGGATTCCAGGAGCGAAGTGTGAGCTCATTCAGATACCACCACCTGAGCTGCTTTTATTTCTTTTCAAAAATCTCTTCTTTAAATGTGAAGAACATGACTCTTCGGCCCGCAGCGGGATGGCAGCTCCCCGTGGGATGGTGCATGCAGCATCACTCCCAGCGGTGTAGACTCCAAGAAGCCTGGCCTGCGGATGCTCCCAGAGTGTCCATGAGCCCCTGACACCCTTTAGAAAATCCCTCTTCTGCTCAACTGGCTGGAGTGGACTCTGGTGCCAGCAACCCAGGGCCCTGACAGATGTGCTGGTTCAGAACTACCCTTTACGCGCTCACCCTTGCCGTGTCTGAGCAGCTGGTGGCCGCCGGGGCAGCCACCGCCCCAGTGTCTGATGCACACGGGTCATTCCTGCTCACTTCCCTGTGGCAGCTGATGGACTAACCAAGTGGAAGAGTTCACTTATTATTTATTTTTAAATAGCCTTGTTGAGGCATAATTGGTATAGAAAAAAGGGCACATATGTAATGTACACAGTTGGATGCATTTGAACATGTGTGTACACCTGTGGGCCCATCTCCACAATCAAGGTGACAGACATATCTGTCACCTCCCAAAGTTTCCTTGTGTTTCCCACTTTTATGTGATAGGAATGCTTAACCCGAGATCTGTCCTCTTGACAAATTTTTAAGGGCATCACTCTGTGTTGTTGACTATAGGTAGAAACCTTTAATTTTTGCTTCAGAATAGGAGAATTAGATGGTAAGTCAATGGAAACCCCTCTGTGAACATGTATTTACAAAGACTGAATGTCATCAGTCAGGGGACAGGAGGTCCTGGGGAACCAGCATTGATGTTAGTAAATACTAAAGCCTGTCCCTGGGGCTGGGGTGGGAGGGAGGATGGTCACAGACAGGGAGATTCTGTATCCTGGCCCTTAAGACCCGTGTAAACATGGGACCAGGATGTGGGGGGGGGGCTGGAAAAATGGGTCAAGTCCAAGTGGAAAGGGAGGTGAGATGCTATGGCAGATCTGGGGGAGCTTCCCCAACATCTGGGTGGGACTCCGTGGACTCTGGACTGGGCGGTGTGACAGACTGTAAGAGATGTCAGGATGCTGAGAAAAGTGACATTCAAAGGACTGGCCAGGACAAGGTGGACATGGCTGCTGGCCCCTGAGACTGGAGCTCAAGGGAGAGGAGAGGAGAGGAGGGGCAGTGGTTCTCTCCCAAGGCTTGGAAAAGGGGAGTCGGACCACACCCGGGTGAAATTCTACAAGGAAACCAGCACAGACGAGAACTCACCAACAGGTATGCTATCTTGACAAACACATCCAGAGTCCTTAGCACACAGACAGCTTAAACTGTTATTTGCTGAGTGAAAGGAGGAGGAGCTGACTGAAGAACCCCCAGAGAAACAGGGGCTAAGAACAGGTGCTAGAATTCTAGGGTCTGTACCTCTACATCTGTCTCTCTCCGACCAATGCGTAAAAGTAGAGTTCAGCAAATATAGACTGGTAATACTATTATTACTATTCTTGTTGTTATGGTTGAGAGGAACTCAGGGTCAACCGGTTGCTCTGATTACAAATTAGAGGATTCCAGGGTCTCAGCGTCCCTGGCAACTTTTCCCGCACAACCAGAAGTGGTTCAGTTCTCCCAGCCCAAGGCTGATCTCTACTCCTCCAGGACGTCTGTCACGACCACCTTGGTCCACAGCAATCCTGCCCTCCTCTGACAGCACGCTGTCACCTTGTCACCGGGCACTGGGTGCAGCTGTCCACTGACACCCTGTCTGGATTTGGCCTGTTCCTTTCCTTGTTTTCCCAGCATACAAGGCCCTTCTAATAGCCAACCCGTGCTTAATTCTGCAGACTCACCTCCTTGCATCTCCTCCAAGTTCAAAAATGATGTCCGTATGCTAACATTGTTAAGCTATCATCTAAATTTTTATTTATTTATTTATTTATTTATTTATTTATTTATTTATTTATAGAGAGGAAAGGGAGGGAGAAAGAGAGAGAAACATAAATGTGCGGTTGCTGGGGCCATGGCCTGCAACCCAGGCATGTGCCCTGACTGGGAATTGAACCTGCGATGCTTTGGTTCGCAGCCCGCGCTCAATCCACTGAGCTACGCCAGCCAGGTAAATTTTTTATCATAGATTTAAATATATATATTTGGATGTAATTATATAAATTATATATTGTGCCAATATATGTCATTAAATTATAATATATTTATTTATATGTACTTAAAAGTTACATACAAGGGGACCCTCCAAACCAGAATTTATTTATAAAAAATTGCATATTTATTCTTACATGTTTAAACGTCAGTCACCTTCAGAGTACTCTCCTTTTGATGCAAGACACCTATGGAAATGTTTTTTCCACTGCTCGGGACAGTCTTGAACTCATATATTTTGATGCCTTTTAGTGCTTCTGCCATTTTGTTTGTTTCACCCCTTCCACATCGGCAAAACGTTTCCCTTTGAGGACTTTTTTCATCCGGAGAAACAAAAAACATCGCTCAGGATGAGATCAGGTGAATAGTGAGGGTGGGGCATGGGGGTCATGCTGTTTTGGGTCAAACACTGCTGAACACAGCACAGTGTGGGCAGGTACGCTCGTAAATCACACATCATGAAATGAGCAAACACACTGAAAGAATCTTAAAAAAATTCCCTACAGCCTCTCACAGCACCAGCTGGTGCACTGATACAGATGGGTTCCTAGAACACTCACCTAGCGGGCAAGCCTGTCCTCCAAGGAACCTGCCCTCCAGAAGAAAATTCGGGTTTTTGGGGTCCCCCTCATATAAATGGTTATCCTTTTTGACATGTAAACATTGATATTTCAAAAGAAAACTGCAGTGAGACTTTCAAAAGGTGTCCAACTGAAGTTCAATACCATTGTGGTTTGATCCCCACCAGCGTGGATTTAAAATATATACGCAAACTTCACCTTAATTGGCAGGGATTCTGCACTGTTCTCTTCTCTCCGTGAAATTGCTCTCCCCTGGCAGAAATCTGGTCTTAAATTATTATATATTCATTCTTAAAAGTCTTTATTAATCACTCTATCATCTATCACTGCCTGCAACACAAATAGGCTCATAAATAATTTAAATTTTAAAAATTTCATTGATTCCAAGCCTTTACATTTCAAAGTTGCTTTTAATTCAATTATCATTATGGTTGTTAGAACACAATTGATCAAAACAATGTCAATGTCATAGCTTGTGATAAAGAATGATTAATCCAAAAAAAAGTAAAATATTTTGGGAAATACTTCGCCTCCTATGACAGGTGGGACTGGTTTTTCAATTAATGTATTCACGGAGGAATATTGATATTTTAAAGAGACAGGTTTGGGCATCAATTCTACTCACGCCGTGACATTTTCATTGGCACCCGCACGGAGAGCCCATTCGCATAGACCAGCAGATGGAAATAAAGGGCTCCTGCTGGCTGCTGCTCACTTGTTGGGGCTCCTTGAGAGTTATGTGCCAAAAATTACATAGTGCTTTCTGGTCATCCATGAGCTGACATCCATATGACTTTCTTCCATTTCAGCGACAGTGGAGAAGTGAGTGCAATCTGCCTCGTATGGGGACGTGGTTCCCAGGTATCAGAGACATATTTCAAAATGTGCCTTTGCTTGGTGCCCTGAAGGACTTTTCACAGAAGGAGGGGTGGCTTTCTCTGCCGGCATGGGCGGTGCCTTTTAAGTGCGAGTGGTCTCCACACTCCACCCTACCCCACCCTTTTTCCGCCTGGGGGAGGCCGACTGCGTGGACCGATCCGTGTGCTCCCTTCCCCTCTGGCTTCTGGCTGCGTTTGGCCAATGGGAAGCCCCGGGCCACGGGAAGGAGCGCAGTGAGGAGAGTAAGGTCAGGCGTGTATTCCTGGGCCTTGCAAGCGGGGAGCCCCGGGGCGCTGCGTTTTCTCCAGAAGGCCACTGCTCGTTCACATTTTGCACAGCCTCTGCTGTCTCCAGATTCTAGAAACCTCTCCTTCCCCTCCCCCGACTCAGGGCCCCACCCCCAAGGGCTGCACTATCATTTGTAACAGACTGACGGAGAGGTAAAGGTGGGGTGTACCTCTGCCCCATCCACACCTTTATCGATATTCCCTCTACTGAACCCTCTTCGAATGACCCAGTGTGAGCGCACTTCCTGTTTTATGCTGGCGCTCTGACTAACAAACCCGTCTTTGATCGATTCGGAATGGGAAAGGACATTTGTGAAGGAGTAAGTGGCAAATAGGACACATGTCAGTGGAGGGTGTGGAAATGGACTCTCTGAAAACTGCTCGTGCCGGTGAACCTTCAGAAAATCTTCAGGACCCCCACTGGGCTGGGGATTCCTATTTGACGATGGCTCATCTAGTACCTGACCACCCATCTCTGTCCCCTCCACTGTTTGATGATAAGGACTTAGGAAACGAATAGGCTTTAAAGAAATCTGGCAAGTGCTTTTTCACGAGTGCCGGCGACACAGGAGAACCCCATCTAGCCACACTGTGCGTCCAGCACCCGCCATTCTCTGCTGCCGCCCAGCCCCCTCCCCGCACTGGCCTCATATGCAGGGGAAGTACGAGTCCTCCCTTGAGCTGATGTATGAGGTGAGGGCTGGTTTCACGAAGCCAGGACCCCACGATCACCTGCCGGGGTCTGGCATCCATCACCCCGGACAGGGAACCTGCCTGCCTTATCTGCCAGCCTCTCCACGGTGCTGATTTAGAAATTCCAGACAGCCAGCCCATCGAGAGTTCTTTATTGCGGCGGCGGGCAACTGATGTACAATAACATGGAAAAAGATGAGGGTCCCCAGGCAACCACGGCAGCTGCAGTTTAATTTGAAATTGGGGTTAAAATGTGTGCTGTGTTGGATTCACCTGCTGGAGAAGAGCAATGATCTCTCGAATCTTCCATCCTGGAATTGGCTAGAAGCCCCCTGGGGGGCAATTGCCATTATTCTTGGTGCCACTGAGACTTGGGGCTGCTGGCAGATGGCTGTGGGGCGTGTTTGCATTAGCTGCCTCTGTGATATTTTAACTTCAGGAGGCTATTTCAGATCCCAGCATTTATTTATTGTTTGTTTGTTTGTATGTTTACATGTTTGCCTGTTTAGGGCCATGGCTTATGTAATAGTTTGAATTATTGTTCAGCAAATGTTCCCTATCTTCCCTTCACGCTGTGAGAGGAGACCGCTTCACACGCCTGGGATGAAAGTTTAGCCTCGTGAGTTGCTCTGACCAGTTGAAAGTTGGTGCAAGTGACAAGAACTAAGACATGTGCTCCTGCTTTTGCTTGTCCCACTCTTGCTCTAGGGGCCTGGGCATGAGGAACCGAGGGATCGGGCCAGGGAGAGCAAACAGGGGGCAGACCTCAGTCCCAGCCTGTGTCTGATCAGAGCCGTGGGGGCCCCAGGCACCTGTGAGTGTGGGAATCGGTGCCTCTTGTAAATCGATAAGGTAGGTTGGCAAGAACTGACGAATGACTGAATTGGCAAATTCTGCTCTGCTGAACCCAAGGGAAATCGTTTTCAAAATGTCTCTCTGCTCAAAATCAGCTTTCCATCCATGCAGGCATTCATTTCTTAATGCACTTGTTTATTCTGCAAACGCTTTTCGATAGCCCCAGGTGTCAAGCTCGGTTCTGGGAGACTCATCTATCCCTGTGTCTCTGGGCTGTCTCTGGGTCTCCGCGAGAGGAGCAAGGTCACGGAGGTGCACATTCTTGAAGTGCCTTGGAAGGCAGGGTATAAATCAGCCCGTTTCCCAGCTCCTGCCTCCTGCTCCTCCTCGGAAAGGAATGCTCCCCTGCATGAAATCAGAGGCAAAAGGCAGAAAGGGTGGAGGAAGGGGGTGCTCACCCCCACCCCTGAGGGGCCCAGGTGTTTGAACCTCTTGCCTGGGTTCATTGGCTCAGCCACTTGTGGTTGACCTTGATTCCCTCTTCAGATAAAGAAACAGAAAGAGAGAGGGTCAGAGAGAGGCAATAACTCACCCAATTATTGGCATAGAGGAGGAGCAGTAAGTGTTCACTATTACTACGCCGAGTCCCCATGATCAGAGAAGTCAAAAAGACCCAAGTGTAAAGACTGAACTCTCGAATGTCTGTGGAAGACAGTGGCCGCAGGAGGTCTGGCTGCTGTCCTTTGGAAGGGCCTGTTTGTGGAACTGGCCCTTGGCTGGCATCTGAGAACCTGGGTGCTGGGAGATTCCCAGCACCCTGACTGATAGGAGGCGCTCACTGTAGGCCTTCACTATTTACAAAACAGTGTGGTTTATGCAGAACACCTGCTTTTCTTCTGGGAGTCTAGAGTTTTGGTCCGTGCCAGGCAGAGGCTGCCACGGGACCAGCCTCCAATCAAAACCTGGGGTCTCTAATGAGCTTCCCTGGTGGGCAGCATTCCACAACAGTGTTGTCACAACTTGCTGCTGGAGGAAGGAGGGAGTCTCGCGGCCTTCCAATGGGAGGAGCCCCTGGAAGCTTGCTCCTGGTTTCCTCCGGGCTTTGCCCTGTGGGTTCTTTTTCCCTTGCGGATTTGTTGTGTAGCCTTTTACTATGATAAAATCACCTGAGCATTTCATCTGTGAATATGACTATGCTGAGTGCTCCCCGTGCATCGGCAAACCCGAGACTGGTCTTGGGGACCCCCAACACAATGCCCCTCCCCTTTTCTTGACTCTGGGTCTTTGTTTGATAGGCCCTGCATCCCACCTACAACATCGCCCTTGACTGGTAGGATTATTTCACTGATCCCTCGGACTGTTCAAATGTCATCTAGACCGTGACTTTTGAAAGGTTTTTACCTTGAGATTCCATAGCATTTACTTCCAGAATCACCCATCAGGCGCTGAGTCTGAAATAATTATCAGTTCCTTTCCTAAGGACTGTCTGAGTTTTGTGACATGTGTCAGTGTATTGCAGCCCTTAGCCTGGAAGCCAAGATAAAATGATATAAAATGAATGTTTTGACATTGGTTTGCCCTGTCCTTAATGTTCTGTGTTCACTGAAAAAAAAAAAAAAAACTTCTGAAGATAGAATCTTAATAGATACCAAATTATTACCTAACTTCAAAATGTTTTGACAGTCCTTCATAGACACGGCTATAGCAAAATGTGTCTCTCAGCTGCAGAGTCTGCTGCTGAAATTGGCCCCAGGACTGTGAATCCTATTTTTAAATGTGATCAGGGTTTTATTTCCTGTAGCCTGATGGTTTTAACTCATTAATCCAGGCATCAGAATTTGATTGAGAGCTTACAGAGAGCCATGAATTGGGAATTTGTGGAAATTCAAAATGAAGAAGACACTCTCTGCTTTGGAAAGACTCGGTTCTGTGTTTAATATCTTTTGTAGGTATTTTTTTGTGCCCACCCAGCCCATTCCCCTTCCATGGAATACCTTCAGGGGATGTTCACCCCTCTTCCAGGCAACCTGGATCTCAGGAAAACTGACCCCAAGCCCAGCTTCAGCAGTGGGACCTGAGTGCTCCAAGATAACTTGCATAATCCCATCCTCTGTGCCACAGGATTGGTTCAGCAAAACCAGGCATAAACCAATCAGCATATGATACTTTTGTTAGGCACAAGGTGGCCCAATCAGTGCAGAGTTTGTATTTTCCTTGAAAACCTCCTTCTGGATGTGGAAGAAGTGGGGATTTGACTCCTAGAACTGTTGGGCCATTTCGAGAAGCCAGGCTGAGGAAAGCATAAAGGCACGCACAGAAAACGAAATAGGAAATAGAGAGGGATATTAATCAAGACACTCCTGATGTTCGAACCTCCAGATGGATTGCTTTTGTGAGCCAACAAATCATTTAAAATAATTAAATATTAACGTTATCACTTAGGACGTTTGCATTCAAAACTAAGTGATTTAGCTCCATGACATCTATCTAGCCATCTGTCCTTTCCCTATTGTCTCCACCCCTATTTTTCTTTGGGAAAATCATCCTTCCTATGTTTCCACACACGTTTTGGAGCGGACTGATGCCATACTCAGATACAGAGGGGAGCTCAAGCGAGGTTACACCCAGCAGCCTTCTCCACCACGTCGGCTGTGATAATTGGCCTAGGGATACACTCATAACCCAATTTGGGATAGCATATGGATAAAAGTTTGAAGACTAGGAGACCCCCTTTCTTCCCCTAGTTTCTGTGCCATCGAGATCTGTGTTCTTAGATACCTAGGGAGTGTTCTGCCACCAGGTAAGAAGCCAGAACTGCCAGGAGGTGGAGTCATGGGTGAAGCCAACATCAGAGGAAGCAGAGCTGAACGAGGGGAACTGAGTCACTGAAGATCCTGGATCAAACCAGCCCTGAAGTATGCTGCCTCTGGGACTTCTCTGATATGGGCACCAAACCAAACCAAACCAAACCAAACCAAACCAAACCAAAGCACAACAAATCCGTCTATTAATTAAACTAGTCTGGGCTGGAGTTTCTGATGTTTGCTACGTACTAATGTTACGTCATGCTTTCAGTGTCTACTCCCTGGTCCCATCCTGGGTGTGGTCCTGGAGCAGCCTCTGGGACTGATGAATCCAGATGCTTGAGTGCGAGAAGCTCCCATCCCAGTGAGACAGGTGGCAAGTATGTGTGGGCTGCGGCACAAGGAAAAGCGCAGTGACCATGTTGAATGAGTGAGTGGATCCTTATTTAGAAAGAAAAGATGTTACCCCTTTCTGGTTCCGGGTGAGATGGAGTAAACACTACTCTGTCTCTCCCACTGAGCAAAGCTACAGAACCTGGAAACGTCCCACGGAGCTGCACATGGAGGACTCGGAACAGAAACTCATTGTCGGCCGATCAGAGAGGAGGACCAGAATCCAAAACCCCAGCAAAGCGGTGGTGAGTTTGCCACATTTTGCCTCTGGTATCACGTGACCTGATCTGAAAATCTAGAGGGTGGAGGCAGACAGAGCTTGAAGAGAAGCCCAGAGGGGACCCCTAGTCTTGCTTGTTCAGGGAACCAGTCCTGGTGAAGGTAACTCCTAACTCTCAGAGGGAATGCGGACCTGCCCAGTTTTTCCTTTCTTCCCTCCAGTCTCTCATGCCCAGATTCTCTAGCAACCTCGTGGTGTTGGTTCTCAGGGTTTGTACAAGGCTCCGAGTCTCCTAACATAAAATACAAAATGGCCAGAACAGTATCTAAAATTACTTGGTGTATAAAGAGCCAGGAAAATCACAACACTCATGGAGTGGGGGCGGGGGTACAGCAAATAGGCACCAGGTGCGGAATAACACAGATACTGAAATTTTCAGGCAAACACTTTATTTATTTATTTATTTAAACTTATTTAATCCTCACTCGAGGACATTTTTTCATTGTTTTTAGAGATAGAGGGAGGAGAGAGAAGCATTTGATTGGTTACCTTGTCTGCGCTGGAACTGGGGGCCATACCCCCCCAGGATCACATGCCAAACCATGCGCCAGGACCAGGGATCGTATGCGCTCGGCCAGGGGATTGGACACATAACCTTTCAGTTAAGGGGGGTTGCTCCAACCAACTGAGCTATAGCAGCCAGAGCCAGATGAAGACTTTAAAACAGCTGTGCTAAAAATCCTTCAATAAGCAAGTATGAACATGCATGAAACAAATAGAAAAAAAGAATCTAAGTGAAGAATAGGAAAAACTTTTGTGATCTGCAGTTAGGAGAAGATTTGTGGACATGATAGCAAAAGCATAATCCATAAAAGAGACAATAAAACTGACTTTAATTTTAATAAAATTAAAACTTTTTATTCTGTAAAAGATACTGTTAAATGAAGACACTGCCAAAAGACTGTTAAAAAAAGTCAAGCTTGTTACTGGGGAAAAAAGTATTCGCCAATGACATGTCCAGAGTATGTAAAAAATACTCTTAAAACAGTAAGGAAACAACCCAGTTAAAGAATTAGCAAATACTTGAACAGATGCTTCATGAAAGAGGATATACAGGTGGCAACCACACATGTGATAAAATTTTGTATACCATTAGCCATTAGGAAGACGTTAGTTAAAGCCCCAGTGATATACCACTGCACCTCTGTTAGAAGGACTACGGTAAAAATCTCACAATGTAAGTGCTAGGGTGGATGGAGCAACTGAAACTCACACGTTGCTTTTAGGAATACAAGATGGTCCAGTCACCCCGGAACACAGCTTTTCAGCTTCTTATAAAATTAGACACCAGATGACCCAGCAACTCCATTCCTGGGCATTTTCCCCAGAGGAAAGAAAACTTCTGTCCTCGTGAAAACCCATCCACACCCATTTCTAGCAGCTCTCTTCACAATTGCTAAAACCTGGAAAGGACCCAAATGATCTTCAGTGGGTGAACAGTCCAACAGTGTGCAGTGTGCCCGCAGGACGGGATACTGCTCAGCAGTGAAAGGAACGCAGCACTGACGTGCACAGTGACTTCTTTGAATCTGGAAGGCATTATGCTGAATGAAAGAAAAACAGTCTCAAAGATTACATATTATACTTTTCCACTTATATGATTTCCTAAAAAAGAAAAAAACATAGCGATAGGGAACAGTGCAGGGTCAGCCAGGGGTTATATGGTGGGGGGGCTGGATTGTGACTATGAGGGAATAGCTGGGTGTTAGACTATTATTTTTTTGGGGGGGGGCAAGTGATAGAACGGTGCTGTGTCCTGTTATTGGCGAGGGTACACAACACACATATATACACCATAATTCATAGACACATATACCACAACAGGTCGGTTTTAGTGTATAATATTTTTAAAATGACATTTAAAGTGACACACAAAATAATCGATGTCTCTAAATGCATTGGTTGGATTTCCCTTAAAAACAAACAAACAAACAAATAAACAAAACCCTCCCATAGACCCGCTTTCGTCTAGGTATGGCCAGACTTTCCAGAATCAAACCTCAGCAGGAGGGCGGCGCTGCGAGCCCTCCCTTCAAGACACCCAACACTGTGTCTGCCCATAAAAATACAGTCCACATGAAGCCCTGGTCTTCATGCCCAGCACTTTTCTCTCCCTCCTCCCAGCTTTGACAGGCAGATGGAAATTATGTTACAAATGTAAACTTGGAGCATGAATGGAAATTTTATTTCCAGGGATGTTTATAATGTTTTTTCTCGTGGGCTGAGGCCCTTACTCAGATCCAAATAAATTGTTTGAGGGTGTTGATAAGAGGATAATTCTTAGGGGATTTTCACAAAGGTCTGTATTCAGAAAACCTGCCCTTCTCCAGGCTGCACATTTACAGGGAGTGAGGGCGGGGGGGAGGGGGGGCTGTATGGCAAATCTAAACGTGCTATGCTTCCTCCCTCCCCTTATTTATGTGTTCACAAAAACCTCTAGATATCCAGCAACCACAAGTTCAAGGTGGGAAGAGAGATAGGCTCTTCCAGAGACAATTGCCTTTCAAAGCACATACAAGGATTCAACTTGTTCCTGGAGCCCCGCCAAAGGAGACAGCAACAGACGGAGCCTTTGTTTGCATTTTCTAAGCCAGCAACTGGGAAATATCAGTAGTAAGATAGGGGATACCTGCTGTCTATGTTCAGCTTTGCATCTAGGTGGCCAGGGACTCTGTTTAAACGGCCGATGAGTGAGGATGACGGGGAGAGGAGTGTCTAAGGAACTGCAGTTTTAAGATTTTGTAGAAGAGCTATGGTTTTTGCTTTTCTACATTTCTTCCCAAATTTTGACAGCAGGTATATGCATAGTAGGCTTTGGCTGCAAGTGATAGTGATCCAAATTAAATTAAATGAGAAGATAAGGGGAATTGGGTCAGGATGATTTTTTAACTGGCAAGTCTAGGGGAGGACTGCAGATATGGTTGGATCCAGGGGTATTTGTTGGTTATGAGTTAATTACAAACAGAAGAAATTAATCGAAAGCTTGTTTAAGGGTAAAGGGGCTTATTGAATGTTAAGACGTGGCTCACAGAAGCACTGGGAAGAATGAAGCATCCAACTTGGTGGCTCTAAAACCATGAGTTGACATCCGAATTGCAGTGAAGAGCTGCAGCAGAGCAAGCACTGCTGTCCCTGCCCTTGGGGACACTGAAGTTGAGCCCAGGCCTCAGCACTAGAGCCCCCTACTTTGATGCCACAGGAAAGTTGTGTGCCCCTGTGGCCTATACCAACAAGGATCTGAATGGAGCCTTCTCTAGGTTACAAGGTGCCAGATCACATGGTGCATCTAGCTGGTTGAGCACGGTCAACTCCCTGCATTTTAGCTGCAAGGGAGTCAGGGAAACATGTTTCTGACTTCTTATGTAAAGAGATATGAAACCATAAGATGGGAAATTCTCTAATATGGAAGGAACTGTAAAGGCACTCGGGGAAAAAGAACAATGAAAGCAACAACAACATCATCATCAATATCTAACACATTTCACTAATTTTTGGTGTGCCTGGCAGTCTTCTAAGTATTTTACATGTCAATTAATTTAATCCTCACTCTATGCCTTTGGAGATTGGTATTCCTCAGATTAAGAATCTGAGATAGAGAGACCTAAAGTAACTTGCCCAGGTCTAGGGTGACTACCCATCCCAGCTTGCCTGGGACAGCCCCAAAATAATGATTGCGAGCACCCCCATTTACCCTCAGAAGTGGTCTGATTTGGCCATGAGTTCACCTGGGAAGAGGAGAAGCTTGGATGACAAGTAGTCACGAGTGGGGCAAGCTGATGTCACCAGACTCAGTCTCCCCCTTTCTCCATCTCTCGGCATTGCTTCCTGTGTTTGGGTTTGCTCCTTCACGCCTCGGTGGTTCAGGCTGAGACCCTCTCACTTCCAGGGTCAATGGACAGACACACAATCTCCATACCTGCTCCACCAAGTTTTTAAGCAGAAATAAAAGAACTTCAGCTGACTGGCCCAGTGCAGGTATAGAACTCCCTGCTCGAACCTGGGCTGCTGTCCCAGGAAACCCAGGCGCTAGGAGCAGGGGTGCCACCAGACAAACATGGTGGTGCCAGGGTCCAGAGAGGTGGGAGGGATGCTGTGCGGGGACGAGGGCAGAAGTCCCACTTCACTGCCAGAACCAACCGTTCCCTGTGACCGTCGGATAGGAAAGCCCGATGCAAAAGTCGATTCTCCACGTGCTGTCTAAAGCTCGAGGCATGTGCTGATCATCGTGGAGGTCTGACCAGAACAAGAGGCCATCAGACATTGCCCCTGGAACCTGCCCAGTCAGAGACACAGAGGTGGAGAGAACAGAAGGCCCTCCCTGGAATGGCTAATCATTGGCAAACTTATTCTGGGAAGTGCCAGGGAGTAAGTATTTTTAGGCTTTTCAGGCCAAACATGGATTTTGCTGTACACTCGTGTGTGTGTGTGTGTTTGTGTGCACAGAATGTGAAAAACCACTGTTAGCTCGGGGGCAGCATGGAAAGAGGCCACGTGGGCGGATTCGGTCCAGGGCACTTATGTGTCAACCCCTGCCTGAGCCATCAGAGAAGGCAAGACGTAGGTGTGTGACTAGAGAGCACAGATGTCTTATGTTGCCCACGCTGACCCCGAGTGTGTGCCTGCAGAGACCACGTGGAGGGACAGGCATCAGGAAGGTGACTGGCAGTGGCACCTGAGAGTGGACGTGAGGGCTGCTAGAGAGGACGCCCGCCAGTTCAGCCATCAGGAACCCATTCATCTTCTCCTTGTTGGCAATGCTTGAGAATCACTGCACCCCCCACTCAGCTCAGACCTTGGCCTACCAGCATCTCCCACCTGCAGTCCCAGGAAAGAGCCGGGAACGAGCACGTGGCCCCAGAGACCCTTGAGACTTACTGCTGCCACAGGGTCCTTGGGTGCAGATCGGAGCTTCTCATGCCTGCCCTCCGCCCTCCCTGGCTGCTCATTCAGGCGCAGGGTGAAGCTCAAGCTCCTTCCACAACCTGATCAGGCTCCTGCTCATCTCTCCAACCTCTGACCCTCTCGCCTTTACCCCTCATCACCAGCCACCCCCACCCTGGGTTTCCACGAGCACACCCAGCTCGGCCCTCTACCCTGTCTCTGCTCTTGCTGGGCCCTCCGCCCGAAATGGGGTCCTGCCCAATAGTCACAGAGTTTGCTTCATGTAGATCTTGTCTAAGAACTTACCTCATCAAGAAGACTTTCTGGACCACTCAAAAATAGTCCTTTCTGCTCCTCTCTATTTCTCTGCCTT
Organism: Tonatia bakeri; assembly: GCA_004024845.1. Taxonomy (NCBI): domain Eukaryota; kingdom Metazoa; phylum Chordata; class Mammalia; order Chiroptera; family Phyllostomidae; genus Tonatia; species Tonatia bakeri. The sequence continues at coordinate 47,967 of PVIA01008580.1, read as the reverse complement.
GCCCTGCTTTTCTTCATTATGTTTGTCCCTATCTGACATTATTCGTGCATTTATTTGTTAATCCACTTATTGTCAGTCACTCTCCTGGCCTGTGAGCTTGGGCAGGGCAGAGATTCATGTTTGTTTTGTCTCAGGTATCCTCGGCACCTAGAAAAAATTCTGGAACAAAGTGATACTCCTTTAATATTTGCTGAACGATGAAATTAATATTGGCACAAAGATGCTCGCTCCTTCCCACAAGCCTTGAGTCTGAGACGAGATGAAATGAGCTACAGCTGCAAAGGGAAAATCTATCTGAGAACAGAGCTGAGAGAGAGAGAAACCCGATCTGCAGAGACATCCTTTAAACAGCTTGATCAAACTGTACCTGAAGCCAGAGGCTACTGCTGCTGTTTTCAGTTACAAAAGCCAGTACATTCTCTGTATGCATAAACCATTTTGGATTAGAGATCTTATTGCTTGAAATAAAGGAGACTTCAGAGTGTCATTTGGCTAACCAGAGAGGAGAGGTTAGGGCGCAAAGGAAGGGAGAGAAGGGAGCTGAGTGGTTAAATGCTACATTGGGAGAGGCAGCAATTCTGGCCTCTAATAACAATCAAGTTCTCTGTGAGCCTCCAAGAAAACCCCTTTACAAACGCAGCAAAGCAGGAGTCAAAAAGGAGCTTAAAGGAAGTGCTGCAAAATTTAGGACTGAGCTGGGCCTATTTGGAACAGTATTCTCTACACAGCAGGAGGAATGTGGGTGGTAGAGAGAACACAGGTGCTGGGGTCACGTGAGCTGTGAGCGGCTTCAAAATGCTGGAGCCTCTTCCCTGCAGTGTGACCTCAAGCAGGTACTCCAGCCTCAAGTTCTCACCCCCAAAATGGCCGATACAAACGTTAAGTGTTAAAATGAGCATTAAGTAAGGACATATATGAACAGGCACCTGGCACAGGAGGAGGCCCATCGCTGACCTTCAGTAAAGGCCCGCTGTGATTTTCATGACGGGGTCAGGACTGCCTCGCCTCTGAGTGGCGCTGCAATCCGGATAGTTGCTGAAACTCCGCTGCCACCAGCATCGAGGGTCAGAAACAGACTTGCTCTCACAAGAAAGCCAGGGACGTGGCTTACCCAGAGTTGGTGTCCCAGTTAGCGCCATGAAGCAGTAACAATGACCGTAAAACCACTCACATTTTAACATCGTGAGTTATCCTGATCCAGCTCATGCAAAAAGCTTGGGGGGCTCGCACGTCCATCCCCCTGCCCTGGTCGTTTACACAGTGATTCAGCATCCATCCACTCTCAGGAACACCCAGGGAGAGAGTTTAAATGACGGTGGATCACACAGTGACAGTGACTGTCTTTCTTTCCCTTTTCTCTGTGCTCTTCTGGGTGAGCCAAGGACAGAGTCTCAGTTGGGTGCTAAGAATGACTTACATCTCTCCAGGGCTTTCTAAGCTCCATGTTGGGACAGAAATCCAAATCACTGATTGCATAACCAATACATTTATTTTATTTGAAAATTTAACCTCTTTTTTTTTGAGGGAGGTGTCTATAGCCCACTATTTATTTATTTATTTATTTATTTATTTATTTACACTATTACAGATGTCCCCCATCCCCCCCATGCCCCTCTGCCAAGCCCTGCCCACTCCCAACCTTCACCACACTGTTGTCTGTGTCTGCAGGCTTTGCATATATGCATATGTGTTCTTTGGCTAATCTTTTCCAGCCCCCCTCCCCCACTCCTCTGAGCGCTATCAGTCTGTTCCATGTACCCATGCCTCTGGTTTTATTTTGTTCGTCAGTTTCTTTTGTTCACTAGATTCCACTTATGAGTATGATCACACAGTATTTGTCTTCCTCTGACTGGCTTATTTCACTTAGCACAATAGTCTCCAGGTCCATCCACGCTCTTGCAAAGGGTAAGAGTTCCTTCCTTTTTGCAGCTGCGTAGAATTCCACTGTGTAAATGCACCACAGCTTTCTTATCCACTCATCTACTGATGGGCACTTGGGTTGTTTCCAGACCTTGGCTACCATAAATAATGCTGCTATGAACATACGGGTGCAAATATTCATCATTCTTTTTGATGAGTATTTCAGGATTCTAGTGCACCTCTTAACACCTTTTGTGCATTCATTGCCCAGAGTAGTTAAGCTCTAAAAACAGCGTCTTCATTGATGACATGGAATAAAATGCAGAGTTCTCGATGGGGAGGAACATGGGAAACATCCCCCCCCTGAGATGAGGAGCCCAGGTGGAGTGCCAAAGGCTGGGGCTCCCAGGGGAAGAGGGGGCAGAGGGAGTAAGGCTGTTAGAAGACCATGGGACAAAGCCATCAGGAGAAGAGTGATGGCTGAAGCCACAGCCATTTTCTGTCCCAGTTTTACAGAGGGAATTACAGAGTGATGTCCAGATCCTTCTAGAAGCTTCTGTTCCAGTAGGAGGGTGTACTGTGGGGACGCATGCCGGCCCCGTCTGCCATTCTCAACCCCTCCAAGTCTCCTGCAGCTGGCAGAGTCCCGGCTCTGCTCGCCATCCATCACTAGCTGGTGGTGGATCCAATCCATGGGGCCTGTGTGCCCAGTGCTAACAGAGCCCATCTGTGTGCCCTGCTTGGCACCAGGACACAGGCCTGAGCAGACCGCCGATGGAGGAAGGGCCGGGGCTGGCAGCCACTCGTGTTTTCCCTCTGCCTCGAGTCTCTCCATCCAGGAGCAGCAGACAGCCTGGAATGCACCCCTCCCAAGAGCTGGGAGAGCCGGCGCCCCCTGGGGCCTGTCCCCCTCCCTGGACACAGGGAAATGAACCTCGAGGAGAAGCCTGGAGAAGAAGGTGGGTATTTATCAGGGTCCTGTTCACCTCTTCCTAAGGACATGAGACAGCTTGTTTAGCCACTGCTGCAACACCTTCCCATTCCATTGGGAGAGGCTTCCAGAAGCTGTGAGTTAGCCAGCTGTCCATGAGTCAAGGTCAATGCTGGATCATTCACCTTCCTTCCTTTTGCCACCTCCTTCGGTATCAGCAAACCCTGTAGCTCCGCCTCCATAACAGACCCTGCATTGTCACTTCTCCCTATCTCTGCCAAGATCACACTGGTCCATACCACCACCATCTTTAAGTGGGACCACTCAGCATCCCGCAGACCTGTCTTCCATTTGCATGCTCCAGCCCGTCTTCCATATGATGGTCAGAAGGGTCATTGAAAAAGATCTATTGGACTGAGTCACTCCCTTGTAATGTCTTTGGGGAGTCGCGGCATCCAGAATAAAATCTCCCTTCCCTCCCTGGCTTCACTCCCTGAGTTCCTGACCCACTTAACACGCTTGCAGCCCTCCAGCCAGACCTAGATTCGTCTATTCCTTGAACGCACCAAGCTCGCTCCTGTCTCAGGACCTTTGCACATGGGAGCCTCTCTGCCTGGGTAGATCTTTCCCTAGATCTTTAAAGCGTTCTCTCACTTATTTTCCTTTCTAAGAATGCTCTTCAATGGACACTACAACTTCATAAACTTCTCTCCCAATGTCAAAGCTCCTCTCTGGCTGCCACCTTATTCTCTTGCCCGAGGGCTGTGCCTGCTCTGGTTTTGATGGCTCCTAATGGCCTGGTCTAGTGGGGACAACCCAGGACCAGGAGGAACCTAAAGCAACTTGCCCTGGGTCCCACCGCAGGTAAGCAGCGGGGCCAGACTCTGAGCTCTTCTCTTCGCTTCCCCTTCTCCATTCCCATTTTACTGCCAAACCTTCAATCTTGCAGTGGGTTGAAATGTGGTCAGAGCTAATGAGGACGGGGCTTTCCTATGGTTCTAGTCCAGCCCTCCTCCCTCGGCTGGGTACGCGAGGAGACGTAATCAAACACAGCTGCATGCACATGTGAGCACAGGGAGTGTTGCTCCTTCCTTCAAGAACAGCCTTGCCTAAAAGCAGGGCCGGGAACGTGAACAACTTTTCTCTCCTTGCTTGTTTCTCTCCTGGAAGTGACCTTCTTGAAGTTCCAGCTCCAGCAGACACGGTCATTCCATGATCAACAGTCACCGTGTGCATGAGGTGGGTCCACCCTACGCCAAGACCCTGGGATCAAAAGGAACAGCAAACTGCAGACTTCAGCCCCTGCAAGGATCTTGAGGCTCATCCCTGCCAGGCCTCTGTGGCTGCTATTTCCTTGCGGAGCAATACCTGAGCTGAAGAACAGAAGAGGAGTGCTGGCTCAGGAGCACGTGTCTGCTGCGCATAGGGCTGTGATGCCCCCTCCACACACTTCCTGCCCCAAAAGTGAGCCGCCCGAAAGTAGCCACCCCAATGGTTGGCATCCTTCCCTACAGTAGTATGTTTGCATAAGTAGGGTTAGAATGCTCTCAAATGTTGGGGTCGCCTTTGGTTCCATCCGTGAGCTCCTGATGGTCCGAACTCCTTATTTTTAAGTCCTACCAATTCTACCTCCTGGATATGCCTCAGGTCCACCCCCTTCTTTGCATTTTGGCCTCCACTGCCAGCAGCCAGTTCCCTGGCATTTCTCACCACTCTCCCTCATCTTCAGTCTTGTCCCCAGGGGCGTTCTCCCAGCCTCCCTTGCTGCTGGAGGCAGTCATGTGCCCTTGGCTTCTCCAATTGGGTCCTCTGCTATAGAAAGGAAAATGCAGGGATGAACAGAATTGAGGTTTTGTGAAGCAAGGCCATGGGTGCATCCGGTCCTCCTGGGGGACTGGGGTATACTTTCTGGTGTCCAGTGCCACGGGATCGAGTGCAGCTGCCGGCTGCATGTATCCTGACCTTGGCTTTCTGGCTCTTCGGAAGATTCTCCATGCTGCTGGTTATCCATTCACTGATTCTCAGTTTTGCTTGCACCAGTCCGAGAGGGGTTTGTTGTTTGCAGTGAAGAAGCCTGACTGATGCCGACCACGTTACTCGCCCACCTAAACAGTTCTCCCCAGTTTTCCTGCCCCCCGGCCCTGCTCACCCTCAGCTTCATGGCCCGGCGCCCCGTTTCACGCTGGGTGCTACAAGTTTACACCGAGCGTGGGCTCCTCGCTTCTCACTCTCCCATGATATCCGGTGCGTGGACATTTTCATTTTACTACAGATCCATTTCCCAGAAGAGAAAGCTGAGTCTCAGCGACGTGGCCACATGTGTATCATGGAGCCAGACCCAGAATTGAGATTCGTGGACCACCCGCAGCCCACACCCTCACCGTGCTGTGCACCCTGACCCATTCCCCAGCTGGGCACAAGGCACCATGCCACGTGCCCTCCTTCACCCTGGCAGCCTGCTCTCTCCCTATGCCTTTGGCCGAGCGGTGAGGTCACAGGCTCTGAAGCCATCCAGTCCTTGACGAGAGCACTTCTCATGCCTCTTCTGAGTGCTACAGACATCGGGTGGTTAAGGGCCTGGACTCTGGAACCAGACAGCCTGGGTTCATATCTGGCTCAAGCTGTGTGACCTTGGGCAAGTGGCTTAACCTCTCTGTGTATGCCTTAGTTTCCTGGGGAAATGGCGATGATAAAAGGACCCACTTCACTGAGTAGGTGTGGGGACCAAATGCACTAATCCTGAAAACAGTGTCTGGCACGTGGGGAGTGCTGAATAATGGTTCTCTTATTTGTTGTTTACTGTCTGTCTTGCTCTCTAAACCGTGAGCATCTTAAAGGCGGGAGCCACACTGTATTTATCTTTGTGTTCTTGGCACCTCCTATAGTGCCTGGACCTGGTAGATGTCACATTACTGCCCTGTGCTTGCAGCCGGGTCTCAGGACAGTTATTTTATTCATACCTCCTGCATGAAAGGCCCTGTTCTAGCCTGAAGAAGAAAGAGCGCTTCCATCCAAGTTTGGCATTTGGGGGCTGTTGGCCCTGGAACCTAAGAAGACCTAGGGCGTGGGGAACCTGTCAGCTGTGGGGACTGGCAGTCCTCAGCAAGGGCTTTGGGGACCACCCGCCCTTGGCAGGGGGCATTTAGGATCTCATTTGGAGGCACTGGCGGGGGTGCGGGGACGCTCCATGCAGAGGGCCATAGCACATGCTGTCTCTCGGGCAGTGCCAGATGGTGGTGGTTTGGCTGGGTTCCCTCTCTATCTGTGAGCCAGCTGACCCATCCAGTGGCTCCAACGTGCAAAAGAGAATCTATAAAGGTGCTTTGAAATGCCTGGAGCTGGGAAGCCTCGAGGAGCTTGGCACAGAAGGAGCGTGGCCTTGTCGCCGGTCCTTGACTGTGTTCATGCACCAGCAGAGCAGGCTGGCTTCCAGGCCACTTAATGACCTCCCTGGCTAGCTTTCTGGTTCATTCCATCTGACCACCATGCAGAGGATCTGCCATAGAATGCTGGTGAAGACATCAGGCCCTGGAGCTCCACTGGCTGGGCTCAAATCCCAGCATCTCTGCCCACCGGTTGTGCAAACCTGTGGCCAATAACCAGCATTCTCTCTGCCTCGACCTCCTTATCTGTAAAATGGAAGTATTGTTGCCATAACAGCAGAAAAAAACATTTGGAATCGACAGTGTTGTCTGCCTGTGTACCATTGCGATGACAGCTCAGTCTGCTGCAGCACTTAGCAGGTGCCAGGGAGTCTTCCTTCCCTGCATTATCTCATTTAACGCCCACAACCACCCCACGAGACAGGTGCTATTGCTAAATCTACTTTTAAAATAAGCAAAGTCTGGAGAGTTTAAATAACTCAGTCAAGGTCAGTCAAGGTCATGAAGGCTGAAACTGGCAGCACCAGGATTCAAACGTAGGCAGTGTGGCCCACGGGCCACGTTGTGCTGCCCGACGTGACACAGTATTAATCAAAGACAGACCGTCGTCCCCTGAAGCACATGTTTATGACCCACTCCAGACATTAAAGAAAGAGTGTATGCAATGATCAAAAGCAACCACACAATATCCGCTAAGCTAATCGATGATGATCCGGCAACCTTTTCCCCATCACCTACAAGGCATCCGTTAGGATGATTTTGGGCGCAAGGAACAAGCCAGCTCTGAGTCAGAACGATCACTTCAGTGATTCCTATTTTTCACCTAGGAGTTTAGGTAGATGCTGTTTGGTTAATCCAGTGGCTCAGGACGTCATTAAGGAAATCTTCAGTTCTGGGGGGCATCAGCTCTGTCCACAGGTCAGCTCCCCTCTGACGACAAGGTGGCTGCCCACAGTTCCAGGCAGTCCCACACGTGAAAAAAATGTCTGAGAGAGAGGGCCAGGGAGGGATCTGTCTTCTTGAGTCTTTTATTTTTTAGGAGTCTGAAAACATTCTCTAGAATCTCTGGAAGACTTTCCATCAGGTCTCATGGCCAATAGTGGGTCATGTGCTTCTTCCTCCGCCAATCGCTGGTGGGAGTGGGGCTGCCAGGACTGGTCATCTGGAGTTGACTGGAAGGCGGAGCAGCAGCAGCAGCGCTGGCCACCACGCAGACTCCCTGCCCCTCTGCTGTACCTTACTCGCTTCAGCCATCCCTCCTGTGGGAATGCCTGTCCCATTCCTCAGTGTCATCTCGGCAAACCATTTGTATCTTTTGGGAATCCTCTCAGTTGCAAATAATAGGAAACCCAACTAACAGTGACTTAAAGGAAGATAGGTTTGTTTTTCTCACATCATGATAAGGCAGGCAGTGCAAAGCCAGCTCTGCGTCATCATTGACGATCGAGGGACAGGCTTTTTCTATCTTCCCATTCTGCATTCTCAGCACACTGTTTTCAATCCACAGGCTCATGCCCTTCTGGATCTAAAGTAGTGGCTTCATTTCCAGGCAAGAAGGAGAGAAAAGGAAGTAGGGTTGGCTCATAGGAATGCCCTGTAGACATCCATTTATGTCTCATTGGCTGGAATGGGGTCATGTGGCCACCATTAGCTGCAAGGGAGTCTGGGAAACTGAGTATCTTAGCTGGACCCAATGCCACCTTGAGCAAAGTCAGGGTCCTGATGGTTAGGAGAGAGAAGTGGACACTGGGAAGGCAGCTAGTACCATCTGCCATGCCCTTGCTCTGTTCACACTGTAAATCCTCCCCCTTTTATCCTGAGTGAGTGGGCTCTCCCTCCCCTTCTGAGAAACTACAGTGCAAAAGGAAGAAGGGAAAGAATCTGATGAAATGTCTTACAGATGTCATCTCAGTCACACCTCGGGAATTCTCACAGGTGGTGCTGACATCACATGTCTGCTGGCTAGGCAAACAGGCTTGGAGGGAGTAATGACTTGCTCAAGGTCATAGCTAAGTATGGAGCTTAGCAGGAATGTGAACCTGGATCTGTCTCACTCACAAGTTCACTTGGAACTCTGGTTAGCCTACGTGGTTGCTGTCTGCTCACCGGCGGGTCTCCTGCTCATCACTTCGTCTCTCCCAATGATACAACACATTCCTTAAGGTCAGGACCAATGGCTGCGGGGTTCCCTGTGTGCCCATGCAAGAGGGAGAGCACCCTTCATCGATACTTACTTCCTGGCTGAGGACACGGGAAACCACGTGCGCTGGCGCTGGCACATGAGCACCACTGGCAGCCCCAATGACTCCAGAAACATTTCTTCCAGCCATGGGGAGAGCACTGAGCTTTCAAGTGGGCACAGTGCTTCGACAGGTGCAAACACTGAGCGTTTCTCCACTGCCTTTCCCTCCCCTGAGTTCTGCTGCGGGCAGGTTCATGGGAAGTTGGTTAATTGGAAGAGTCCCTGCTGCCCCAGTGAGAAATGGGACGTTGCACACCATGTCCCCTGGAGAAAGTCTCCCATCTGTTCACTCTATGAGGATAATGATGTGTATAAATGACCCGCCTGCTCCTCCCTCGCCTGCCTGGGTGGGAGGGGGCCGCGCTCGTGATGAAGCTTCCCGAGTGACCTTTGAGCTGGAGGAGTATGACTCAGCCAGCCGGGGGACCAGCCATCTGCCCTGGGCACGACTCTGCGGTATCGACTTTCTATTCTAGGGGTGGGAGATGCACATTTATTTTGAAATATTTTCTGTAATGAATCTGTGATTTGGGAAGAGTGCATCTACAGTTATTAATGTTGAACTTGATGTGACTCCCGGCAGTAGAGACAGTCGCTGACTGTCCCTGGGTTTTCTTTTAGCCCTTATTACCAAGAGGAAAGAACCTGGGCTAAGCAGCTTGGGAAAATATGCCAGGTGCTTCCCCCCCACAGTGATGCAGTAAATCTCTCTCTGAATGTTCCAGCTGCAAAATACTTTGCACAGAACTGTCTGGAAAAGCCTTGGAGGTGAGGATTTATGGGTGGAGTCTGGTCACTGCCACCACCCAGTGATAGTGCCTTGGGCAGGTCACTCCCTCTTCAAGGGTCTCAGTGCTCCCACCTGTGAAATGGGAGGAGCTTTGCTTTCAGTTACCCCTGTGGTGAGCAGTATCCTGGTCTCCCAAGATGTCAGCATCCTAGTCCTTAGAGACTGAATATGTTAGGCTATGTGGCAAAGGGGAATTCAGGTTGCAGGGAGAATTAAGATGCTAATCTGCCAACCTTAAAGCAAGGAGATTATCCTGGATTATCTGGGTTATTCCGGATTGTCAGGGTCCAGATACCTGGATGAGGGAGGCAGAAGATGGAGATCCAGAGAGATGGCAGCAGGAGAAGGACTCTGCCTGACATCGCTGACTTTGAAATAGAGGAAGGGGGTCACCAGGCAAGGAGTGTGGAGCCTCTACCAGGTGCAAAAGCAAGGGAACCGGTTCTTCCTCAGAGCAGCCCTGCCAACACGTTAGTTTCTGATGTTCGACAGCCATTTCAGGCCCACAGCGGTGGGAACCAGCCCTTGCAGGGTACGGACCAAATGCCGGCAGTTTGAGGAGCTTCCTAGGCACCGCCTGACACACCTTCAGACAAATCCTGCAAGGCAGGGGTTATTGTTGTCCCCGCCACTTGACAAAAAAGGACACGGAGCGTGTACAACTTGTCAGGGGGTCACAGAGCCGGGACTGGTGGAGCTAGGGTTTCAACTCCTGTGGGTCATCAGCCCACCCTCGTTCTTTGTGCACCCAGGGGGCATTTTCTCGGTCTGATGTACAGTGCTGTACAAACATGCCATCCAGCTAGGGCGACCACAAGTCCCAGTGTGCCTGGGACTATCCCTGTGCCCTGGAGTAATGACTCATGTGCCCACATGCATGCTCAATGAAGGTCCAGTCTGGGTGTCAGTCATATGGTCATCTCAGGTGGAGCCCTCGCTTCTGGTAGTGACAGAAACCCCGGGGAAGGGTGGGTAGCGTTGCACCAGCTGGGCTCAGGAGCACAGAAGAAAACCCTGGAACTGGGGAACTCGTGTTTGAGTCTTGGTTCCTGGACCATTTTGTTCTGTGACCCTGGGGAAATAAGAGCCCACAAGACCAGCCCTCACCTCCCCGCCCAGGGCTACCTAACATGTCCTCTGCCTTCATCTGTGCTGCTCTTCTCCCTCACTTAGAAGCCCGAACATCAGGCACCCATCTGGCCCAGGCTCTTTGCTCTCATGCACCCATACCACCTCCTTTTCTCCCAGAATTCTTTGCTCAAATGCCATCTTCTCAGAGAAGCCTTCCTGACCACTCTGTTTACCATTGCAAATTACTCCTTGCCCCAAACATATTTCCTTCCCTTCTTCTATTATTCTACACAAGTCCAACCGCAATCTGACATGTCGTATGTTACCACTTACCCTGTTTATACTCTCTCTGCCCCACTAAAATGCAAGCTCCAGAAGGTGAGGATTGTTGCCCCCCACTTCCTTTTCTGACTACTGTATCCCTGGTACCAGCAACAGAATCTGTCTAGAATAGATGTAAGTGAATAGTGAATAAATGAATGAGTGAATGAATGAATGAATGAATGAATTCAGGGAAGGCATGCTATCTTGGCATCAGTTTGTGGAATTGAGGAATGAATGAACTTGAGAATGCAAAGTTTTTCATTTGTGTTCCACATTCAGCCAACTTTTCCCCTGTGCTTTTTTTGCATTTATTGTCTAGTTTACATGTCCCCCGATATTATACAAACATTCATATGTTTTCTTCTAGGACTTTGATGTTTGTTACGTTTAATTTACCAATGCCTCATTTTGATGAACGTAATGAGATATGAATCAGATTTAATATTTTTGTCTAGATCATTAGGCACTTTCCAAATGGGCTGACTATCATTTATTGAACAATCTATCTTCCTGCAAATAATGGAAATGCAGGCTTTATCAGACTGTGAAGTCATGCCTATGCGAGTCTTTTCCTCAACTTTCTAGTGAGTTCTGTTGCTGTGGTCTGATCACCCCATGCTTCAGGTCTGCAGTGCCATGTGTGAGAATGCCTGGTAGGGCTAACTCTGTATTTCACTTGTTTCCAAAATATTTTTAAGACTTAATTTTCCAAATTCACTTTAGAACCATTTTTCTCATGATAACTTTCTAGAACTTCACATTTTATAGGTTAAAATCTAGTCAATATTAACTCTCCAGGAATATGCTATGTATTTTATCATTTGAGTATTTCTTTTCCTAATTTATTCACATGAATCTTAAAGATTTATTATAATAAGGTCTAATTGTTGTATATTATTGCTGTTGAAAATTGGATTTATTTCAGTTTTGGGTGTAACCACTTATTATCAATGCTTAGGATACATTAATTTCTGCATCTGGATTTTCTCCCGTTAACCTTTTCCCTTATTTCTGAACCAAGACCAAATTTGGTAGAAGAAGTTTCTCTTGAATTTCCTTCCTTTTCAACGTACTTCTAGGTGTTCTCTTTATGGAAATGTTATAATTGACTTGCTTGGCTCCCTGAGTATATGCTGATTCTGTAGTTCATGGCACTTCTGGACACAATTATAAGCTCTGAAAGTTCTAGTTGATTCTCGTGGGTTTTCCAAGCAGATTATATGCTAATCCTCTGTTCAAACCCCTGTCCCTCTCACAACCTTTCCCAGTGTCTGGTCATTAATCATGTGTCACCCTTTGATACTACCCCTGTCACCATCCTGCATGTCACTTGCACCTCTCTTCCTGTTCATTAAGCCACACGTGTGTGTCTTGGCTCCACGTCTTGATTGGAAGGCCTGTGCTCCCAGCCCAGCACTGCCCACACTGCAGGCCGCCTGCATGAGTTTGCACTCATTCTGAGTCCAGATGTGTCCCGGGTGGTTTTCCAAATAGCAGGGTGGAATTTGCCTAAGGGCTCGAGGTGCCCCAGGCACTGTCCTAGGGCCTTCCCACCCGTTTACTGATGTATGTCTTAGAACAAACCTACAATGTGGGTACCATTATTGAACCCATTTTTGATCTGCAGCTTCTAAACACATAGAGGGTTAAGTCACTGGCCCAGGGGAACACAGAAAAAGGACGGAGCGAGGAGTCATACCAAGGAAGTGGGTCTCCAGAATTCGTGCTCCCAACCAGCACACCCACCACTTCTGGGAGGGCTGCAGGCCGAGGTCTCGTCAGCACAAGTGCTTGGGCAACTTGCTGGCTTTGACCTTTTGGGTGCCAGGCAGTTTTCAGTCCATTCCTAAAAACCCACCCACCCTATTTCTACTCCCCATTTCATTCTGCTCTTTCTGAAAATAGCCTGCATGACCCGGAAACAAAGGATTCCCCATTTCCAGGGCCCCATCTCTGAGGCACCAGGTAAAGACACCACCCAACTTGGGCAGATGTCTGCCCCACCCGACACGACCTGCTCACCTGGTAAGGTAATGGAAGGGGAGCAGTGCCCTTGTTGGTGGGGAAGGACGTGCCAGCAGGAGGGCTCTGGGTGCATCTGTAGCCCCCCATTTTCCTGCTGGTGGAGCAACTGGCTGCAAACCATCTCCCAGTGATGTGATCACAGAGGTGGCTTACCCTGCTGGCCACTCAAGTTCTCCTGGGAGTCTCAGCTGGACTGACTTTTCTGATGGTTCTGATTTCCTGTTGTGAAAAACTGGAGATGACCAAGGGCTTGCTTATTGATGCCACCAGCTTTGCAGCTTGGAGAATGGCGGACATCTGACTTCTCGTTGTAGGTGCATGAGCGTTTGTGGAGTCTGGTGAGAGCCCGTGCTATTACCACCGACCAGGAGAGAGGATGGGAGGGGCCTGAACCAGGGTGGTGGCAGTGGGGGTGGGGAACTCTGGAGGTGGGATTCTATGCGTGGTGGACAGCAGGACCCACAGGATTCACTGCCACCGTGGGCTGAACATGAGCGAGAGGAGAGCAAAGCGATGCCGTTGCCTCTCTCTCTGCCATGATCCTGGTGAACGTGGTGGCCGACCAGAGGTGTTTGTATGGAGGGGATGGAGGTTTCACAAAAGTGCCGAAGAAGCAGTTATTGCCTGTGGGCGGGTGATACCCATCCAGGAGGGAACAAATGACAGTGGGGGATGTCCTTTGCTTTGGAAAGCTGTCATGCCTGTCACCGAAGCTTCTGGTGGGGAAGTCGCCACCAGGTATGGGCAGTTGCTGGAGGCAGCACAGCCCAGAAGTACTTCACAATCTCAGAGAATTTGAAGAGCGCAGAGATTGTCAGCCCAGCTTGTTAGATCTGTGTTTCCCTAGAAACCGTGGCCTCGAGATACTCCCCGCTCCCACCATCCACAACACACGCGTCTATCTTTCTCACTTCTGAAATTCAAGTCACACAAGGTGACCCTTTTGTTGGAGCTCATTATCCACTGGTTGACTTGAATAATCTATCTTGTGTCCTTAAACATGTCAAGTTCACAAGTATCCAAACACTTAGATAATCTAAGGGAAAATATTGTCAACAACCAACTCTCTTACATATATTTCAGTAAATGCCACACCTAGATCTGCAAAACAGCAATGCGCAGGTACAAGACAATCTGCTTTGTGGCAGTTAGAATTCTGTTTCTCCATTGTCTTCTGTTAAGCTTTCTGACATGTGTAACTTCTCTTCTGCTCCCCCACTGCCACGGTGTTTCCCAGGCCTGCCCTTCCACGTGCACTATCATCTTGAAGCCAGGATTCCCATGGACCAGGGGAGTGGTTAGAGTCTAGGTCCCCCACCCCAGGAAGGCATGCACTGGGAGCTGAGTCCCTTGCAGAAAGGCTGCCTGCTGTTTTAAATGGGTTCCCCGGCCCTGGGTTCTGGGAAGTGTGCAGCCAGCTGTACTAGGAGTGAGTTATGGTTCAGTACCCAGAATTCCTAACGAAGTCTCCTGAGCAGAAAGGGCTTTTGTTCCACCTCCCTCACGTCACATTTCGAGTTGATTCATGAGCAAAAGCCCAGGAAAACCTCTGGCTGTGGGGGACCGAGGAAGAATGAAGTCATTTCTGTTTTAAGAAATCACCGTGCCCCAATTATTTTGTTTAAGAAAAGGCAATTTCATTTTTCATGTATTTCCTGCTCTAAATCTAGATTCAAAGCTCCTTCCCCCAAAAAAGTAGATTTAGATCTATACCCCCCACCCTTTCCACCTTCATCCCTGCTTATTTGCCTCAAGATAGAAAATTCAGTCACACCCTTCAGGGGCCAGCTGTCTCAGCTCTTTGGGAGCTGTTTAAATCCCATCTAGTTTATGTGAAATAAATCTGCAACCCCCTGATGACAACCATGGCCTCCTGGCTCAGAGAAGAAGCCCCACGTGAAGCCTGGGCTTGGCTGAGCCCAGCCTGACCCCTCCCTGGTTCATTTCAGCATGGGTACAGCTGGGGTGTCCTGGACAGCTGATCCTTGGGGGAAAGTCACTTGGCACCCTTCACTGCCCGATATTGGTGCCTTTTGTGGAGTTGCCTAGCTAATTAAAAGTCGTGCTGTGTGTGATTTTAATTAGGATTCACATCAGGCCGGGCGAGGCTTTCAAATGGAGAGGAAACCACACACTGAGCATTCGGAAAGTGGGGGCCGCAGGGAGGCGGGGAGGACACTTATTTATAACCCTTCCTGCCACGTGCGCACGGGGGAGGCCAACAGACTTGTGTTCCCGTCCCGCAGGGCAGAGGAGCTGGAACTCGGGAGTCCAACTGGGCCTGTTTGGATCAAGTCTTCATCAGCTGGACTTTTCTAGAATCTTCCTTCATTCCTGCTAAAGACTGCACACTTTGTTTTAGGAAAGGCAAGCAAGAGTCAGGGTTTTGGATCTCAGGTCCCTGTTGACCCCCAGAGTTCTCACGCCCTGAGTGTTCAGCCTGTAGACTCACCCTGGACGCGGGTTTGGTGTGGTGGTGCTCTTTCGACCAGCGGCGACCACCCAGGGCCAGATGAGTTATCCCACATCGAGTGCTCAGCACGGTGCCTGACACGCAGCGCTAGGAGCTATTATGAATACCACCGTTGTGCCTGTTTCCTCTCTTTCGTTTTCAGTTTCCATGAGATCAGAGATTGGGTTCCATTCATCATTGAATCCTGAGATCGTAGAGAATTGCTGGTCCGACACTGTGGCTGGATGAAATGTTTGTTGATTTCCCCATGAGGAAATGAGACATTCCATCGGGCAGATGCTTACATCAATGGGAAAGCCCTTGGCTGCAGTTTATAGAGCACCTGACTAACTCTGTCTTGGGCTTTAAAGACATTTTGTCTCATATGAGCAAGATATATGCAGCCAAGAGACCCCAGGGTGGTGTGTCAGCACTGTGGCATCACCACGAATGCAGAGTCTTTCCATGCTTCTGCTCTGCCTTCCCCAGCTTGTCTCCTCATGGTCACAATATGGCTGTCAAGATCCTGCACTTGCATCTTTAGAAGGGAAAAAGAGTCAAGGGCAAAAGGTTTGTCATGAGGCTTTGTGCATTATTTTCAGAGTGAGCAGCCCCCAACATCCTCTTTCCATCTCATTGCCAGCCCCCAAACCAGTGGCTGGCAGAGGGACAAAGGGAGGGCCATGACGGTGATAGCCCAGATTAATCCTCTGGGACTGAGGATGGGTTAGCGTCCCTGAGCCCGTGAGATCACTGGCTCCCTCAACACAAAAACAGGGGTCTGCTTGCAGGGAAGTAGGGTGAAGTGATGGCTACTGGGTAGACAACCAAGAGCCTGCTCTTACTATTACCGTTGTAACTGTTACTAGGATATTTTGCTAGCTGTATGGAAACTTGAACCTTATCTTCAGCTCTACTGTAACGAAGTAAATGATCACCACCTCAGGAGTTACAGGAGACCTGGGGGGCAGTCCCAGCCCTCCAGGTAAGTAGGCTCCACACTGCCAGTGGGGCATGAACGAGTGCCTTCTCTCTTCCCAGCCAGCATCATTAGCTGCGTGTGCCCCGTAAGCGTCAGGTGGCTGCCGCCGTGCCCAAAGATGAATCTGTGACCTTCGCCTAGCAACGTCGGATTCTGTCTCCTCGGTCACCGGCTTAGCTTTCAAAGACAAGGAGACTTTTAGAAGAGTGCTATTTAGATTTGAATACCAACCTATTCAGTGAAAAGAGTTGAAAGCAGACATCCTAGGGTGCGGAAAGATTGGGGCAAAGGGAATAAGAAAATGCCTATTCTGTAATAAACCTTCTAAAACTATTTGATTATTTAATCTGAGCGCATATGCCTTTGATTAAATGCATAGAAAAAGTAAAATCGGGGTCATCTGTGAAGCATTCCAACCTGACTCTGCCTCCTGGGAGGATGGGCCCTCATTCTGACCCAGTTCCCCTCCCTGCTCCTGCAGTTTGGATGCAGTTTCTCAACTGGGGCTTAAAGCAAGAGAAACGATCTCACCTAATCACCTTGGCCATTTTCTCAGAAATTGATTTCATTTTAGCAAAAAAAGAACATGAGAGGCCGCCAAATTGCCGTCCCCACCAGCTCTTGCTCCGGAGAGGAGTCCAGCCTGGAAAGGGCAAATGCCTTTGGAGCAGGCTTCAATTTTCAGCCCATTTGGAGGGACGGCGGCCTCACTGCCGCTTCATGAAATGAGATGGCTACTTCGAAAGAGGCAAATAAATTGGAGTGAAATGCTTTTGACGCAGGCGGGAGAGCGACTGTTAACCTGGGTGAGAGGGCCCCGAAGAACCTCCTAGGAACTCCCATGGTTCCAATTCTTTGAAAGCGCCTTCAAGCTCCACTCTGGAAACCAGAAGTCAGCGTGGAGGGTGGAAGTCTGAGCCCACCCCGGGCCCTAATGTGCTGTATGGACCAGGAAAAGCCATTCTACCTCTCTGAGCTTCACTGCTCTGTCTGACCAGCACGGCGGAATGATTTCTACTCTGAAGGCTCGAAGGGGCCGTAGGAAAAGCAAATAAAATCATAGTCATTGCCCTGAATTGTAAGTTATTTTATGGGATCTATAAGACATTGTCTTGGGTTTTCTGCTGCGGAGTCCTACTAGCAGCCCAGTAAAGGATCCAATCTGCTGTCCCCGCCCCTTGGGACAGGGGGTGTGTCTGCATAGGAGAGGGCGTGCCTGAGAAGAGAACCACACAGTTTAGGGGGTGGGGCTGCTTCTGCGGGAAAGGGGGCCAAGCATGGGGGTGGGGGACACACAAGGGGCTTCAACTCTCTGCTGATACCTGGGAGGCAGACACATGGATTTCATTACAGTAGTTTTCACACCTTTTGCGTGCCTGCACCAGACTTTCTTAACCTCTGTGCTGTTGACATTGGGGGCTGGATGATTTTGTGTTGCAGGGGGCTGTCCTGGGAATTGTCTGATGTTTAGCAGCATCCCTGGCCTCTACCCATTAGATGCCAGTAGCACCCTCCCCCCTCCCAGTTGTGACAACCGAAGGCATGTCTCCAAACAGCTCCCAATGTCCCCCACAGGCACAGCTGTCCCCAGCTGAGATGCTCGCCTAGGCAAAACAGGACCTGTGTCTCAGAAGTATTAGATGACTTCCCCGCAGTGACACAGCGGGTGAATGGACCAGACAGGTCCAGCATCTGGGCCTCGTCCTCTCATCTGGGGCCCTTTAACGTCCAATGAAGGGTCCTCTCCAGCAGACATTTTTGCTGTTAGGATTACAGGGGAGCTGTATCAAGCGCACGTACAACTGGATACACGGGAGAGAAAATGAAACACGGGGAGATTACCTTTAGTTTCATAGCAAACGAAGGAACTCAGATGCCCGCTCCAGCCTGACTGACGCCTCCCACCGATGTGTTAGCTGTGGGAACACTACGTCTGGTTCACGGTGTGGCTTGGCCTTCAGCGGACTTCTGATAGCTTTGTGAATCTGACGTTTGCTAAATGCATCCCAGGTATGAGCCACCGAGAGCACAGTGGGTAATCACACCAGACCTCACCTAGCTCACGGACAAATTCAAGTGCCCTCGTGGTGGTGGAGGTCAGTGCAGAGAAGGGCTAGACATAGGTGGGGGTTCAGCCTGCCTATAGGCTCATGGGGGTCTGAACCATCTGGGAAAGCTCGATGCCATGATGTCTGAACCATCTGGGAAAGCTTGAAAACCTGTAGAAAGTAGAAGCCAGCTATCGCTGTTGGGTTGCCATTTAACTTTCACAGCACAACTGACTTCGCATCAGATGGGACTCCATTGGGAAAGGGAGAAATCAATTTGTCCCCGATGTCAGGAAAAGTTTCTGAGGCTGAATATTCTGGGATAAAGTTACCTAAACACATTAGACAACAAATTCTCATGTAAACAATTACATTGCACCAAGGAACTATGCTGTAGAGAGACGGGGTCACCTAGGGGAGAGAACAATCCAGGGGGTCTTCCCGGAGGAGGGAGTCCTCAGCTTGTCTCCAGGAAATTCAGGGTGTGGGATGGGAGGAGAGCTGGGCCAAGGACACCCAGGAAGAAAAAAAGCACTGTGGAAAATCCACTTAACTGAAATTGGCAAATCTTGTGCTAATACCATGAGCAGAAGATGGCCTCCTCTCCTGGGACGGGCCATCAGCACCTGACAAGGCCCTCTGGTGTTCACAGGCAAGAGACAAATCAGGCATCACAGATGCGAGCAGTTGCGACATGTTACGATCATGTCAGGGCCAGGCATCACAAATGTTTATGAATATTAATAACCATTTGTTCCCGAAGGACCAGAGATCAGTTAATTAGGGCCCTGTCAACCTGTTTATATTATCTATAAATGGAAACCCATCAGCAACCAAACATGAAATTAAGCAGGCCGTGTGTGGGCCGCCGCCGTTTCTGGATACATTACACAGCCCGCTCTCTCCGCCTGGGCCCCTGCTGTTGGCACGGGGGACAGGTATTTCTCCTCCCGCTCCCATTTTAATCGAGTCGGTGGTTACAGGAGGCGTAAGATAGATGGTGCCTCTTCTTGCTTCGTGGCACGGGAGGAGGGGTGATTTAAGACTGTCGGTAAATTAGCTGCAATCCAGAGCCTTGGAGGAAAATTACCTATAAATCAACGTTCCGTAGACAGGTCATCAGGCCCCCAATCCAGCACTGATCAGCATGGGCCTGGGTCCATCCATCTCCTTCCTGGAGTGATGGGCCTGGGTGGGGGCCTAAGTCCCAGCCCCTGCCTAGTCCATGTTCCATCTGGACAGCTCAGCACCAGGGGTCTTAGGCATGTTCCATGGAACAAGCCTTAGGGAGTCAGGGCAGAGAGCAGGGGGAGGGAAGGGAAGGGAAGAAGAGGAGGGGAGAGGAGAGGAGAGGAGAGAAAGGAAGGGCAAGGGAAGAGATAAGAGAAGAGGGGAGGGGAAGGGAGGGGAGGGAAGAAGAGGAAGGGAGAAGAGAGGAGAGAAGGGAAGGGAAGGGAAGGGAAGAAGAGAGGGAAGAGGAGAGGAGAGGAGAGGAAAGGAGAGAAGAGGAGAGAAGAGGAGAGAAGAGAAAAGGGAGAGGGGTTCTTTCAACGACCAGTCCGGCCTGACACTGAGCTCGAAGCTGGAGACGCGTCCATGAACAAACAGAGAAGGTGGGCACACAGCCAGGAGCAGAGAGAGACAGACCAGAGCACGTGCTGATCTAATAGAGCTGAGAAACCCAATCACTCCCTCATCACACAGGTGATTCCTCCCGCAAACCTCCTCATTCGCCAAAAACTCCTCGTAGGGCAAATTCTTGTAATATTTTTCCCCTTGCGGGGGGAATAAAGTGATCGGTGACTTCCTGATCATATTTATGCTAAAACAACACTGGATTCCATGAGGTTGCATTAGAATGGGCACAATTACCTGAGGAGTTGGGAGTAGTTATCAAAATAACCTGACCCCTCAGTGGAAGTTGCAGAGGACTGGGCTCTTCTGCATCGGTGCTGGGGGTGCGGGGGTGGCCTTTCTGGTTCATACCCTGGCTCTGCCACTCATGGGCTGTGCGACCTTGAGCAGGTTACTGAAGCTCTTTGTGTCTCAGTTTCCTCATTTGTAACATGGCACTAGTAACGGGTCTGACCACTTGGGAGGGTTAAAGGTGTTCATACATGTGAAGTGCAACGTATCAGCTCTCTGCGAGTTGCTTGCCTGAGGGGAAGGAGGTAAGGGGCCCACCAAAGCCAGCTGTGCATCCTTGGGAGGTTACCTAACCTCTCTGTTCTCCTGCTCTCTCTGCGGGCTCCACACGTCCACGTGCACTGGGTCCTGCCCATGGGCCGGCTGGTCCCGCCCTCACGCAGGGACTGGGTGTGTGACCTAGGCCGCAGCAGGAAGCTGCTTTCATGTCTTCCCCAGCACACAAGCTGCATCCCCTCTTCGAGTCTGCTCTGCTGTGCCTTTCTGCCAGGGCCGGGGAGCCCCCAGCCCTGTGCTCTGGGTCTCGCACAGTTTGCCTCACCAAGGGCCCCTCTGTCCCTCACAGATGTCCATAAACACATTTCCCAACTAAAAGTGCTCTGGAGTCAAGCCAGCAGGTCCTAGTGCTAACGCACCAGCTCAGGGATGGGAAGCAGTGGTACCCACCTCAGAGGCGGCCACCCTCCCTTTGCTGGTTTCCTGTAGCTGCTGCAGCACATGACCGCAGATCCAGTGCCTGAAACTGCAGAAGCTATTCTCTTACACGTCTGGAGGCCAGAAGTCCAAAGGTGTCGGGGGGCCCTGGTCCCTCCAAAGGCTCTCGGGAGAACCCCTCCTGCCTCTCACAGACATTCCTCGGCTGGTGGCTGCCTCACTCCAGTCTCCGCCTCCACCTGCAGATGGCCTTGTCTTCCATGTCTTTCTTCCTCTTCTCATAAGGACGCTCGTCATTGGGTCCGGGTCCACCTGGGTAATCCAAGATGATCTCAAATTGAGATCCTTCACTTCACTACATCTGCCACGACCCTTTCTCTGAACAAGGTCACACTCATGGGGACTAGGGGTTCGGTCGTGGACAGATCTTTTTGGAGGGCACCACCCGCCCCACTGAACCGCCCCCAATGGTAAGGGGATGGCGTGACGCCCAGATGAACGTGAGAGCAAGGCGGTGACAGCTCCCAGTGCGTGGCGCTGCCTGTGTCAGGAGCCATTCTAGCTGCCTTGCATGCACACAAACTCATTTACTCTTCCCAGTTGCAGGCCCTGTTAGTGTACCCATTTTACAGGTGAGGAAACTGAGACACATGAAAATAAGTCATTTGCCTCGTAGCCGACAGTGGAAGCTGGTGGTCTG
This sequence comes from Tonatia bakeri, assembly GCA_004024845.1. Lineage (NCBI taxonomy): Eukaryota > Metazoa > Chordata > Mammalia > Chiroptera > Phyllostomidae > Tonatia > Tonatia bakeri. The sequence continues at coordinate 26,579 of PVIA01008580.1, read as the reverse complement.
CCTGCAGAATCTGAGCTCTGACCCACTCTCACTCACTCTCTGCACCAAGAGCTGGGCTCACCACCCAGTTGGTGCTGGGACAGGCAGGGGACACAGAGAGTAGAAGGCCTCCAGGGAGTGGAGAAGGCTGGGGTGTGGCTTCTGGGCAGCAGCCAGAGACAGGGATCTCAGCCTTTCCTATTTTTCAAGAGGAGTCTAAGAGGCTGACTTAATGTGGAAATGCCCAATTATGAGATTTGGTGCCTTGTTGACTTACAAAAACAAACAAATACAAGAACCGCATCAGTAGTCTAAATCAGCAGTGTGCCTGCTTCCTCCAGGGCAGTAGGAAGGGCCACCAACTTGACTGTGGGCACCCAGAGCAATGAGGGCAGCCCTGGCGCCCCCTCCTGGCAGAGCCCACAGGCCCTCGCCCCTCTCCACGACAGCCGCCTCTGACATCACGCTCTCATCTGCCCCTAAAGGAGCCATCAGCGGGAGGTGACAGCGACTGTAATTCTGTTTTCATTCTTGTGGAGCGCCGGTCATTTCTGGTTGAGTGGCGCTGAGTGATGGGCGGTGATTTAGGAATCTTACGGAGGGATTAGTGAGGTGAAGGTAAAGGCATTTTCCTCCGAGGCCCAGGCTGGCTGCAAACAAGTTTCTGTGGAGGATGCTGATAAAAAGCAAATTATTTTATTCTGCTCAAAATCAATTTCAACTCCAGACTGCAGAGTCCCCCAAGAAATAAGGTATTAACACTTATCATGTGGCACTGAATTCTTCGAGGAATAGTAATCCTTAAATAGACGGAGAAGTCGTTGCTTAAGCATTAAAATCTAGCTGTGTGCACTGTTCGTCTCTCTTCTTAACGAGCCATGTCCTGTCTTGATGCATTTGGTGCGAGAGGTGAATTCAAATCACATGCTGACTGCCTATCGTGGTTCCAGAAGCACCTCTCCCTTCTCCAGAACCTTCCTCATGCCCTCGTCGCTGCCTGAAGTGCCACTAGTAGAGAGTCACATCTCGAATTCCAGATGAAGAAAATTACCTGGAGAAAAGCGCATGTTAAACCTTGTATTCAAGCCTCTTTGATGAGGAGATGAAAAAATATTTTCCGTGAACATTTGCGAACAAGAGAAAACCACAACTGCGGCAGAGTCCATTCTTTGGCCCTGGTTTACGATATTTGGGAAGCATGTCAATCTCTGGGGATGGGACCCAGCAAGCAGTGTAGAAAGATAACTGGAGACCTGATTTTTGATTCACTTGTCCAGCAGAGTTTTAGAGAATGCTCACTACACCGTGAGCTGTGTGACTTTGGATGACGCACCTTTCTGAGTTGGAGAGGTTAGGGCGGAGGCCGTAAACAGGAAGACATTTGGGTCACTGAGTGAGACATCACTGAATGATCACAGCATGTCATCCTGCTTTGATCGGGGTGGGTTCCCAATCCGTCAAGTTGCTCCAGGCAGTCTGTAGCAGTCAGAAAGTGGGCTCGGTTATGCTGCGTAACAAACAAACACGATGCTTCCCTGCCTCCCAGCAGCAAGTGTTGCTTTTTCACCTGGGCAGCAGCTCTGCCTTGAGTCACCTGCTCTCCGGGGCTCCAGTCTCTCTCACAAGAGTTCTCGACCTCAGCACTATGGAAGTTTTGGGTGGGACCATTCTCTGTTGTGTGGGGCTGTCCTGTGCATTGTTAGAGGTTGAGCGGCATCTCTGGCCTCCACCTACGTTGTGAGTCAAATCTTCTCTCCCAAAATTCATGTTAAGTCCAAACTTTCAGTACCTCAGGATGTGGCCTTGCTTAGAAATGGGATTGTTACAGATGTCGTTAGTTAAGATGAAGTCATGCTGGAGTAGGAAAGGCCCCTAATTTGATCTTAGAGAAAGAGAGGAAGGGAGAGAAAGAAACATCGATTGGTTGCAACCCAGGTGTGCGCCCTGACCAGGGATCGAACCCACAACATTTTTGGTGAATGGATGATGCTCCCAACAACTGAGCCACCTGGCCAAGGTGCCAGGTGTCCTTTAACAAAGGAAACATTTGGAGACAGAAATGGACATGTGACAATGAAGGCAGAGATCGAGGGGACAATCCCACAGGCGAAGGAAGGCCAAAGGTTGCCTGAAAGCCACCAGGAACGAGGGAGAGGCCTGGAGCACACTGTTCCTCGCAGTCCTCGGGAGAAACCAACCCTACTGATGCCCTGGTTTCAGACTTGTGGCCTCCAGAACGGTGAGACAGTGAATAGCTGGGGTTTAAGCCACCCAGATTGGGTACTTGCTACAGCAACAGACACAGCTCCCTGATGCTGGGAGGACCCACCCCTGGTAGGGCCAGTGCCAACACCCTCAGCTAAGAACCCTTACTCTTATCAGGAGCATTTCCGGAGACAGGGGAGCATGCAGCTGGTCATGCTGGTCCCCTGCTCCAGACTCATAGGGGTTCCATGAGTTGGGCATGTGTGGCAGCACGGGAGTCCCTCGGGGTCCACTCTGTGCACAGCCCAGGCTCCGTCTGCCCTGCCTTCCAAGCAGCGCATCTCCCAGGCAGAGCAGACCCTGCCCGCCTCCTCATCCCCTCCTCGGGCAGGGAGCACCGAGTTGGGGCCTCTGGGGGCTGGAGGTCAGTGGGTGCTCTCCTGGAGACAGCCGCAAGCCCAGGTGTGGCGGATTCAGAGCAGACACCCTTCCTGGGAAGTGAGGGAAAACAGCTGTGCGTCTATGGTCTCCATGGAGACCTGCCAGCTTGGCAACCTCCATGCGCAGCAGCACCTGGCCCTGGAAGCCTTTGTCTTCAGAGTCTTTGCATGGCGTAAACATTGAAAGCAAACCATCCAGGCATCCACAGGGGCTGGGGCTTCCCTCCTGGCCACTGGGGGCCTGGCTGGCCAGGACACCCCAGAGCAGGGGAATGTTCAGCTCTAACTCCTGTCTCTGCATCTGCTATTAAAATACACCAATGCTGGCTGTACATACAGTCTAGAGGCCGTAGAGCTCTGCACTCTAAGGAAGAGAAAGAAGAGCGACCCCGGTATGTCTGGAATGTGTAACAAAGGCATGTTTACGAGGTGGAGGCAGAGAACCAGAATTCTGCATTGCCATCACCCAGCCACTCGGTGACATCAGAAGCTCTACTCGTTGCTCGCAGGGAGCACCCCAGAAGCAGTCCCTCGCCTCGTGCAGCCAAAACAACAAATAAATAAGATGATTCCAGCCAAGGAAATCAGACCAGGTCACAGGTGAAAGAGTGACAAGGGTGGCAGGCGTACGTAGTTCGCATAGGGCATGCCGGAAAGCTGTTCGGAGCGGGTGACGCATGAGCAGGGAACCGGATGAGAAGAAGCAGTGAAATGAGGAATGCAGGGAAAAGTGATCAAGAAGGCAGGAACAGCCAGCGCACAGGTGCAGGGTCTGCCTTCTTTGGAGTCTAAAGCAGTCCCCAATCAGAATTGTTCTCATGCACTCAGGATGCCTCTTGGCTTCATGAGGGTGGAGATGAAGCCTCTCACTCTAGTGCAACCTTGGAAGATCTCCTTCCTCTTCTGAAAGCAGGGTGGTGAGGGGTACAGGGAACTCCACAGGGGCCCCCTCTCCAGTTAACTCAACGACGGGCCTAATAACCAGATCCTGTCCTACCTTCAAACCACAAAGCTGGAAGCCTCCCTCAAGGTCGCCTGGGTCTGTGTCCCCCATCAACAGCAGCCACGTGCCTAGCACCATCGGCATCCCTGCAGCTCACCTGCACGGTGAAGCTCCTCACACTAGCTTCACCTTGGCTCACTTGCTGAGGTGACGACGACCATGGTGTTATTGCCAGTTCTTTGATTTCTGACAGTTATCAAAATGACCGATGCGCCCCTGAGAACCTTCTGAAACCCTCCCACAGACGATCCTTTGGGAAACACTGCTCTAGTCCAGCCCCTGTGCATGCTCACCTGAGCCCCGGAGATCTGTATGGAGTCACACGGGCTCATGGCCCCTCACGCTTCCATCTCCCCTTCTGTCCTCTGGGCTGGTTCATGCCCAGCTAACACTCAGAAAGTTGGCCTGAAGGTCAAGGCCACTTAGTTCTCAGAGCCTCGAGTCTCAGTGCTCTTCAGTTTCTGCCGCTCTCCCCACCCTCCTCCCACCTGCCTTCCTTCTGCCTCTCCCCTCCTTCTCCTCCTCCTCCCTCCTTGCTTTCCTTCTCCCACCCTCTTTCCTCTCCATAGCTCAGAAATCACCGAGCAGATTTTCATACCTCAGTTCTGCCTAACTCACTTTCTCCAAGCGACTCTCTCCAGGTGGAAAAGAGAAGCTGACTTACTCCTCTTCTCCGTAAAGAGACAGAGAGTCTTACGCTACGTGAACACTTTGAAACAACCCACCTCGTCAAATGTGAACTAAACCAGCTCCATCAGAACCCTTCAGGGAGCGTTAAGGTATGCACTTACTGATTCAGCTGCGTTTATTAAGTGCTCAGATGTACGTGAGATCCTGTTCCAGTCGCTGGAGATAAAGAGATAAACACAAGAGACTCCTACCCTGGTGGAGCTTCCACTCTGCTGCAGGAAACAGGTATTTCACCAACAAGCAAATAAAAGTAAAGTTTAAAGCAAAATTGAATGAGTGAATGGGTGAATACATGAATGGCTTTCCCAACTTTGCAAGCAAAGTACTTTTCACCCTCCGAGAACTGGCTTAACCTGGCTGTCCTCCGGCAGCACCCCTGGGCCACCAGGGCTGGGTGCCCCTCCTCCGTCCCCGGCACAGCCGACAGGCAGCCCTGCGAAGAAGTGCCGGGAGCTCAGGGGATGTTGGATGAGTAAGCGCAGATGAGTGAGTGTGTGTTTGTGTCAGAAAGTACCGCTGGGGATGTGCCGTGTGTATACGCACTGGACGACAAGTGGGTGTGCTTGTATGCTCACTAATGCATGAGGCCACGTGCAGGGGTGGGGGGGGTGTTTGCGTGCTGTGATTTGTGTCTTGTGGACGGAATGATGTTGTTCCAGGAAGGACAAGGGTGCAGCATCTGAGAAGGAGGTTTGGTGGTGTGAGTGTGTGTGGGTGTGTTTTACAAATGTGTGAGTATGTGTGTGTCAGTGAATGTATTGCATTGAGTATGTGTTTAAAGTGTATGAGTGTGAGTGCAACTGTGTGTGGGGAGAGGGGTGTGCGCGCACACACACACACACACACCGAACTCTCCCAGCCTGACTGGCTACTGTGGTCACAGACCACAGCGACGTGCTGGTGACCCAGAAAGGCAGAGGAGGGGTGGCTTTCTGCCCCGGACTCAGAAGGAGAGGAGACACCTGCCCCAGGAGCTTGTATCCGGCCTTCTGTGTCGCCGGTGCTATCGTGAAGGGCCCTGATGTGCCATAACCAGTCTCGGCTGAGGCCATGCCTGGGGCTGCCCAGGCCTGGTGTCTGCCACGCTCCCTGTCCACTCCCCTCTCTGTGAAGGACCCTCTCAGACCACGGAGCGTTTGCCTTTGGAGAGGCCACGCCAGTCAGGGTTGAGCTCTGCAGAGGGGGCAGAGCGGCAGACCAGCGCCAGATACCGGGTTGCCCTGGCTGCACGTGGTCGGACAGCCCGCTGGGTTTTCGGCTGCCTCATTCACGTCAGGTGCATGTTACACAGAACCACCTGACTCAGAGTGCTTCTGGGAAATTGGAAGGTGTTCATTCCGTAAAGCATGTAACCCGGCCGTACCTGGTTCTCGATGGTGTTGGCTGTCTGTGCCACCTTATCACCGGGCGGGTGAAGCTTCCACACTCACGCCCAGGAGACTCCCTTGGACAGCCATCCCTGCTTCCCACCTGCTCACAGGCCACCTCGAGGGTTTTCCGGGTCCTGCCTCCTCTCTTCTCAGTCTCCTGACACTTTCCTTGGTTGAGAATCTGTTCCTCCCTTTCTCCCCAGTAAGGGCTGAATCTGGCTACCATCTTAGCGATTCTAAGAACCCCAAGGGCAGCTGCTTCTGCTGCCCACTCTGAGAACCCGCTCTGGGGAACCCGCCTGGCTTTGGTGATGACTCTTTCTTCTTGACACTCACACTCCATCCCCTAGGCTACCTCTGGTTGTCCCCAGCCCCCATCAGTGTATCCCAGGGGGCCTGGCCACCCCTGCTATGTCCCCATGCTCCTGCCCCCTCCATTCACTACCAAACAGAACCCCATTCCTTCTGCAGAGGAATGAGGAAAACAGGAGGGAGGGAGGCAGAAATCAAGAGCTGGGTTTGGACCTGCAAAGTTCCACAGCAGGGCCCTCCAGTTCCCTGTCGGGGGTCCTGGCTGGTTTCATTCCACACACCCACCTACTCGCCCAGCCCTTAGTCACTTGCCTTTCCACTCACAGCCCAGGGCTCTAAATCTCCAAGAAGATTCTAAGTTGGAAAAGTCCTTCAGCTTATACCCTCTCTCCAGGGAAGGGTAGGCTGTGAGGATTTATTCTTGATTAAATAATATATGCTAATCTATGCCCCACGGGAGGCTCAGGGGATCCTGGGCTGTAGTCAGAGCTTGTCCTTACCCTGGCGGGGTTGTCAGAGTAGCTGATGGATGGGTTGATAGGTTGGAGCCAGGCCCCATGCTTGGGTGACCCAGCCCCTCTCTCCTGGCCCACCAAAGTCACAGCCAAGGTCAAAGAGTGTCTCTGACCTCCATGCTTCCAGAGAATGGGGAACAGGGCTCAACAAGTGGTTCCAGATGATGCAGGCCCCATGCAGAGAGGCTGCTGGAAACCAGATGCCTCCAGGAAGCCAGGGGCCTGTCCCCAGCACCGCCCCCCAGTCCAGCACAGACTTCTACAGAGGAATTCAACCCCGGTCAGGCAGGATTGTGCCAGAGACTCACTCTCCTCCCCTTGCTGACACGGCTTGAGATACCTAGGCAGAGGCTGCCCATGAGGCTCCGGCCTTTTCAAGGTTTGTGTTCTTATACATAAATCCAGGCCTCTGACTTCCCTTGCAAAGAAAATGGAGCACCTGACAACATCAGGCCAGCATCCTGGGTACCCATTGGGAACGCTCGTAGCAGCCTCCTTGTGGAGGAGCGGCTCCTTCGGGGCCCTCAGGCTGCTGCTGTGGCACCGCTGCCCAGGGCCATCTGCCTGGTGTTCATAGGGCTCAGTGTGCAGCATCAATTCCAGGGGAAGGATTTAAAGATACAAAGTCTGTAGTCTGGGACTGAAGCCACTTGTGGTGGGCCCCCCTCCTACCTCCCACACTGAGTCAGGACCCCACCGCAGGTTCTGCCCTCTGAGTGCTCCTGTTTTCCCAGCATGTGCCTGGGATGCCTTCCGTGTACCTTCTACTCTCCCAAAGTCCAACAGTGAGTCCTTCAAGGATAAGTTTCCAGGCCACCTCCTCCATGAAGCCCTCTCTAATCTGGCAAACCCAACGCCGACAGAGTTTAAAGTCCATGTGGGCCAGATCAGCAATTCCTGGGGTCCTTGAACCATAGGCATATTTGTTCCTCTGGAAAATGAAGAAAAAGCGGTCTCCGGGACCCAGAATTTCCCATCCCCAGGCCTGAGCCAGTCCCTCTAGACCCTCCCACTCTGCCCCTCAACCCCTAGGTTCAGGATGCACCCTCCAGAGAGTCCATAAACCAGAGCTGCCCCCATGTGCCTGCTCCCACACAGCTGCTGAGAGAAAGGACAGGAGCCTGTGACACCCCCATCAGCCTTTGGAAGCGGGACCCTTAGTCACCAGAAGAAAGGCAAGGTCAGCCAATAATCTGTAAGGGCCGTGGCAGTGACCGTTCCACCAGGGCGTGGCTGCCACAAACCACGTTCAGGGGCTTTGTGACACCAGCCAGAGGCCAGGAAGCCGACACCTGCTCGGCTGCTGCCATCCGCAGGAAAGGGCACCCCGTCCCACTGCGCAGGCGAGCTCGTCCGCTGGATGCTCCGGAGACGCTTCCAGAGGCTGGGCAGGAACTGACCAGGCCCCTGTGGTGCGCGCTGACCAGTGACCCTTCGTCAGGGTTGGGGACCGTTTGCCTAATGACTCTCCCAGGTTTGTCCCCTCCTAGTTGTGTCTCCTTCGTGTGTCTTTGGACAAGCACCTCTCTGTGTCTTAGCTTTCCTACTGGTCCGTAGAGATCGTTACCCAGTCCCTGAGAAACAGCAGGCAGAAGACGCCGTATCCTGGGGGAGTCGTGATCCGCTCACAAGTGCTAACCTCTCTTCTGAAAACAGAAAGTGTCTGCCAGGAATGGATTAACCGTGTTTGTTTTTATGTTTAGGACTCCGGTTGTCTTCTGGTGAGGACTGGAGAGGCCCGCGGGCCCTTCGTGGGGTGGAGTCCAAGGGAGGGTCCTGAGGCGGGGCCCGCATACTTCTCTAAAGACAGGGTTAGGGCAGAAACCAGGTGTCGTTAAAAACACCGCAAACACTCCTACACTATTCATAAATTACAGCAGGCATTATTTATTTATTTTTGTACACATATGCAGTTGCTTGCCCTCAGGGGCCCTGTTGAAGGAAATACTCCTCTACGTTTAGAAACTAAAATGATACTTCAGGAGGTGAGCCAGAGGCTCACGAGCTGAACCAAAGGAGAACAACCATGTGTGTCTCTGTCTCCTGCTCCATCAGGGCGCATGGTCGCTGGGCTTGGCAACAAGGACGATGACAGCACCACGCCAGGAGTGCTGTGTGTGCCGGCGGGCCCTCCGGGCATTTTTAACGTTGCACACTGTTTCCTTCGCCCACCAGCTCTGTGCAGTAGGGCCTGTGATCGTCCCCATCTCTCAGATGTGGACAGAACGGCAAAGGACGTGTGGGGACTTGAACCCCGGTGGTCTGGCTTCCACGTCCATGGTCTTAGCTACCGTGTTCATTAATGGTGAAAAACTCAGGTGTGCTATTCACATTTTTTTGAGGGTTATCTTTCCTTTTCCTTTATTTCCCTGTGTTTCTCTCTGTCTATGTGACTTCGTGTCTGCTGAGCACATACAGGAGTCGTGTAGGTTAATTGCACCTATGTGTATAGTGGGGCCCAATGTTGGGGCCCAAAGCCCCCCTGTGTCCCTGTCCCGGTCCCAGCTCCGTCTCTAATGAGGACGAACCATCCAGCCCCGCCAGCTGTTTCCTCCTGTGTCAGATGCAGTAGCAGCAGCAGCAGCAGCAGCAGCAGCGGGGTTTGGGGGGCAGGGCAGGAGGGGAGCCTGAGGCTCCTTCCCTTCTCAGAGTCTATAAATTGCACCTGAATGATTTGCTGGGTTCGTCCCCAGCACACGCAGCCCGGAAAGGCCTCCCCGACCCCACAGTCTGCACCGCCCTTCAGACACACCCACTTTTCCTCCCCTTCTCCCCTTGTATCCCGCCTCCTGGAATCTTCTCTCATATCCTGGCCATGAGGCCCAACAGATCCCTGTGTCTGGGTCTCTGGGAAGGGACATCCACAGGCCTTATCCCAAACTGCACTGTCCCTGTAGACAGGGAGGGGACACAGATAGCCTGGGAGCGAGCAGAGAGGGGCATGCTGGGAGAAGTGTCACACTCATCTGTGTTAACTATCACCTCTTGGGCCATATGCCCCTGAAACGAGATTCGTAAATATTTTGTACCCAGAAGCCATCTGTGAGTTTAATAATGAGGAGCTTGGTACAAAGTGTGACATAAGGTGTTTACTGAATGTGTGTTAATTACACTTGCAGCAAAACAAACTTTGCTTCTCAAAAAGGGGTGGAGGGCTTAGCAGGAGGTTTCCAGAGAGATGGCTGGATCCGGCAGGCTGGGTGCGGGCTGGAGGGAGTGAGGCTGGCCAGGACCCCGGGGCTCCCAGGAAGTGGAGGGGTGGGGGCCAAAGGGGTCAGGGAGACTGAGGACTGAGGGAAAATGGACAGACTGAGCCATGCGGAGAAAGAGGGGCTTCTGTGTAAAAGGCCCGGCCTGCTTTTTACCTTGTTTTCCCTGACAAGACACTAACTGAGCTGCCCCAGGCATCTGAGATGTCCAAGGCCCTGGCCGAAGAGGGACTTGTATTCTAGTTGGGGGTGGGTGATGGGTAGTGACCAGGAAAACAAGTAAGTAGGAAACTGGTGTTGGTCAGGCGGTCGACACAGGTGTTGAGTGGAGGTTTCTGTGAAGGCGGAGGGGTTGCAGGGAAGGTCTCCCCGGTCGGTGAATGAGAGGAGGAAGAACAATATGGTAACGCCACTAATCATAATGCATGGCATTACCCCATGCTGCTCACTGCCCTGAGAGCATTCCTCCCCTCAACTCATTTATTCTCATGGCAGAGATCTCATGGCATCATCATTAAAATCAGCTTCTCCCGCACTGTCAAACCAAAGAACTACATTTCCCAGTCTCCCTTGCAGTTAGGTGCTGCCATATGACTTAAATTTGACCAATCACCTGTGGCTGGCCCAGAGAGGCCTCCAGGGCAATATCTTGTTTGTCTGGGTGGGGCCAAGAGGTAGGAGCCTGGATCCCCGAATCACTGCATGGAAAGTGGCCACACAACACCCATGTGAGCAAAAAAAAACACCCACTTCTGTTATGTTAGCTACTGAGATTTAGCAGAGTAATCATCTGTTCCAGTCTGCCTAGAAGTGTGCTGATTTTAGCATGGACAGTCCCACACACTGGGAACCCCTCAGTACTAAGCAAACCGAAATCTGACAACCTTAGAGTTAGGGGCTCATTTAATACAGCAGTTTGTTACCCTGATGTGGTTATCACACCAGCCTTATAAGGTCAGCTACTACTGCCATCCTCGTGGTTAAAATGGGGAAACTAGGGCTGGGAAGAGATTGACTCATTTCTCTGAAGTGATGTTTCCAAAGGTCGCACCGCTAGTTGGGGAGCTGGGAATTGAAATGAGAGTCTGTCTCCTGAGTCCATGCTTCTAGCCATGGAGTCACACTGTGCCTTCAGGGACAGGTGAGAAAGAAAGGACCTGGTGGGGACACATCCCAAGAGCAGCCTGCAAATGCCTACTTCTACTACGGGACCCGTCTGTCACAGCTGTCCCTGTTCACCGTTCCCTGCGTGTCTGAGGCAGACAGAAGCGTGTCTTTCTCTGCAGACTCTGCAAAGGGCCTTGTCTCTGTGAGATCATCAGGCTGCATCCCAACCCCCTCCTGCTAGACGGTGGATTTCAGAGAGACGGAGTCCCCGCTGTTGCCAGGTTTGTATTCCAGTCTAACACTACCCCTAGCTGATAGTAGGGGCCTAAGAAATATCTATGCGAGGCCCCCAGTTGGATCGAGAGCTGGAACAGAGAGCAAAAGAGAGACAGAATGCATAGACCGGAACAACTGACTGTACTTGCTGCCTGTCCGTACTGCCAAGGGCCAGCCTCACGGGGGAAAACAGCCCCTTCCAAGGAGTGGTATTGACAGGCTTGTGGGAGAATTGTGTCAGACCAGCAGGATTCAGAAATGCAGATGGAGAGACCTCCCGGTGAGGCCCAGCTTCTAGGAAGGCCCGTTGTTTTGGTCAGCTATCTCCCGGGCTCCCTGTGCCTGTCCCTGCTGCATTTGTCTCAGATCCTCCACTCTGTGTCACAGGAAGGCCAGCCCCTGCTTTCCTGGGTCCCTTGTCATCGGCTTTGGGTCAGGTTTAGCCAATGAAAAGCACTGTCAGGGAACTGGAGCCTGGAAGAAGGGAGAAGCCAGGGCATTTCTCGCCCTCCCTTCTGCCAGCTGCCAGCTCTGGTCTCTTAACCCCAGTCCGGCACGCCCCTCTCCAGGCCCCAGCCTGGCACCCCAGCTGGCCGCTCCGTGATGATGAATTACCAGTTTCTTCCCTGGAAAAGTGAGGTGTAAGGTTAACTGTCCATCCTTTGCTGGCAGCTTCAGTGTGGTCAGGAGAAAACATTTAACCCATTTAAGAGCAAATATTTTGAAGCCAAACTTACAGTACTTGAGCCAAGCAGGTTTCCATCCCGTATAAGCAGGCATGGGCCAGCAGCATCCCGCGGGCCTGCCATTCTGCTGCTAATGGAAAAGGGTCTGCAGATGACATTGGTGCTCCTGGGGATCGGAAAAAGTCCTATTTGGAGCAATTTCCAGGACAGAGTTTCCAGTATTCTGGTTCATGTGCGTGTTATATATTGGTTACGATGAAATATGGCTGTCTCTTTCTTATGCCCATGCCAGATGAACAGCCTAACCCTCGATGACTCAAGGGCCGTTTGGGGAATCTGCGTCCTCATATGCCCCATGTGCCATAGCTAGATTCCAAAAAGGTAGAGGTGTGAGGGAAAGTGAGGTCAGATGTGCAACTGTTATTCCAGAATAGCCCTCTGGTTGTGAATCCCAATGCCTTTCACTGCTCTGGTAAACTGGTGGGCATCGCTGCCTCCTCTTTCTGACTGAGACAGGCCCAAGGAACAAACACGAGGGAAGGAGGAGAGGTGAAGGGGTGAGCGGTGAGTGTCAATGGCAGCCCGAACCCGGAGGTATGGTACAAGATAGGAGTGGTTCTGGGTGCCAGGAGGAATCCGTCATCGTTTCTAGGCCTCCCTCCCTGAGAGACTGGGCAAGACTGGCTCACCAAGGCTCCTTCTTCCCTGCCGGCCACTGTCTACCTCCTGTCTCCAGCTAGTTAGGTGATAAGGGGGTTCTGCTCGCATGCACCCATTAGCCAGGCAGAAACCGATGGCCAGTGTGAGCTCATCTCTGCCCAGGAAGTAGACAGACTTGAGCTTGACCCCGGCTGTCCCTGCTGCCAACTTGTGCCTTGCTCACCAGAGCCTTCGAACAATAGGATTGAGGATTGAGTTGTTTGATCTTTGAAGACTGTGGGTTCATTTCCAAGTACTGACATAAGTGCCCTCAGAAAGAAGTGAGGAAAGAATGGTGCATACTCAGTGCAGTTTTGGACGCTAACGACTTGGAGTTCAGACTCCACGAGCTCAGGACGCTGTCCCCAACATGCTGCCCCCGCTTCACACACCAGCTGCAAGTTTGGGGGTCACCAGGCAGCCCATACTTCTGACCAACTGGCTACCAATTCAGAGGTTCCCATGACCTACCCAGGTTTGATAGTTTACCAGAAGGACTCAGAACTCACTTAATATAAAGATTACAAATCAGGACCAGACACATCAGGTCTGTGAGGGTCTCAAACACAGAGTTCCCATGTCCCCATTAGCTTGGGCGAGGCACTTCATTTGCTTGTGCCTCAGTTTCCTCATCTGCCAAAGAGGATAAACAATGGTCCCATCTCAGATAGCTGTTGTAATGACAGCGCGAGATAAAGTACATTCAATGCTAAGAACAATGAGAGACTCAGAAGTGCCCACTACATCTTGGCTGAATTGAAGGAATCATTACCATTGTTCTCACCTGGCCGGCTGGGGGGGGCATCAGTACCCCGTTAGCTGAACTGGTAACACTTCTAAAAAAGCTTTGTGACTTCATTTTCGTGTCCCACAAAGTACCCTCTCAGACATGTCGGCTTATGCGTCATTCAAAAGAAATAATGATAGAATTTAAGCCCATGCAGGAGGGATCATTTATTTTGTAAGTAGACTTAGTACTGATTTCTATCACCAACAAACAGCTCGCCATCCGCCCATGGCAAAAAGCAATAGTTCGTAGTAACAGGGGAGGAGAGTGGGAGGGGGGGCGGCAGCATGCCCGGTGATCATCAGTGTGTGCGCCCCTTTCACTCCCACGATGTCCCACTGCCTCCCCGAGGACATATTTCTACGGCCACCTCTGCCCCACCTCTCCACACCCTCCTCCCAAAGCCCACCGCCCACTCAGGACCATACCACCCTCTTCCCTCCTCTGTTCCTTCCCCGCCAGGATGTTCTATCTCCAGATTTTACGTCAGGATACAGAGTGTCTTTGGACCTCTCTTGCTCTCCCCCTTCAAGTGAGTTGCCATCAGTAAGAAGGATGATGGGAAGAGCCTCTTCATTAACTAAGAGATGATTCGTAGGGTTCCATGGAAGAGGAGGTACAAAGCAACCTTTCTTTTCCCCAAATAACAGAAAATCATCATTATTCATCCCACCCACCCCTGTCCTAAGTGACCTTTTGCTCATTGTACTGTCTACAAGTGAATGCATATCACTAGATTTGGGGTGTACATTTGGGGTGGAGGGTCATCAGAGTTGCCCACAAGATCTTTGCCTTGCTTTCCCTAGGACACCATGCACTGGGATTCCAGCCCCCATTTCTCACTTTTGTACCTGGACAGGAGTCTTCCAGACTGGAAGGTCCATTCTTTGTGAACCCACACAGCAGAATTTAATACTGCGCCTGCGCGCCCCTCCCCCCCAACAGATCCCACACTTGCTGGCTGAGATGCGTAATTAGGCCAACATATGGAAGATGACATCCTCGTCTAGGAAAACAACCTCCGTAATGGGCAGGCCCATCAGAAGACAGACTGAAATTATATGCTGAAGCGCAGTGGAAATTTCCCCCTGCATGTTTTATGTAAACAAGATCATTTGTTCATTCAATGAATCCACAGTTCTTCAAAGGCCCTGTTTATATTAAAAGAAAGAAGCAGAAAAAATTGGGTTGGCTGGCAGCCAGCGCTACACCTACAGAGTTGTCAAGCTGTTAAGGCAACATTCAGAAGCTCAGATGTTTATGTTGAGATGGGCTCGTAAGCCAAGAGTAAAATATTGCTCTTGGAGGCAGCCGCCACATGTGTGAGCAATGGAATCACATCTTCAGAGACAGAATGACCAGTGTTCTGCAAACGGGCTGAGAGGGCTGGGAGTGGGCCTCAGACCTGGCGCAGCCCTGTGGACTCATGCTCCATGCATGCAGCAGCACGCGGGCTGTGCTGTCCCATCGGGCTATTTTAAAGCAACAAAGCAGAGCGAGTGCCTGATGTCAAGGCATGAACACAGGAGGCAGTCTCCGGTCCATTTCCTTGGATTCTAGGGGAAAAGTAACCTACCCACCGAAGACTGAGTCCTTTCCCGGTCTGCAGTTTTCAAGTTACTGCTTGTAAGATCATGGAGTAATCAGAGAGCTTCAAGAGGGGGTTCAGGAGAGAGCCTTGTATTGTCGGGATTCCTTGGTTGCAAGTGACAGAAACTCTATATATTGTATTCAGTTTTGTAGTTCCTGCCAATACTTGTTGGGGGAAAAGGAGGTCAGTGCCTCAGACTCTGAGCTTTCTGTGAGTCACAGTATTAGGCCAGAACTTAACATAAATATTGTTTTAATTGCTTTATTGTTTACTATTTCTTCTCTTGAGGAACATGATACTGTCTCTCCACTTGATGACGGTGATGTTTGTGTGTTTCTTTTTTTCCACTTTTGAGTTAAAAAAAATACTCTCCTTTCAAAACTGAAGCTTGTTCCCACTGAACAGTAACTCCCCATCCCCTCCCCCCAGGTCTTGACAACTATATATTTCTTTTAAATACATGTGTATTAATTAAACACATAAATGTAGAGAAACAAAAATATTGCATAGGTCCCACTACAGATGGTCTTCAGTCCTGAACACGTGGTTGTACGCTGCGGTAAAAACAACCCAGGTGCCCCTCACCCAGCCCCACCCCCTCCCCAGCCACAAACACCACCCTAGGCAGCCCGCCCTCCACCTTTAACCAATGGCTCTGGATTATTTAAATTCCAAAAACGCGGCTATGGCCAAAGATCAGGGCTCTACTCAGGATTTCTGGCAGCCACTGCTACCAGGCTTGGCCCCTGTGCCAGATGCCGTACTAGCTGCTTGACAATGCTACTAACTCATTTAATCTCCAGAACAACCCTGTCAGGTATGTCCCAGGACCATCTTCAACCTTGGGGCAAGGAAACTGAGACAGAGGGCAGAGTAACATGAGCAGGGATTCGAACCCAGGCAGCCTGACTCTGAACCACTCCACGCCGTACTCATACCCCCTGGAAGGGCGCCACTCCCTGTGCCACTAGCAGAACAACGGGAATCTCCACTACCTCTTGCCATTGTCCAGGCTTTCTTCCCTTTCACGGGTAATTCATGCCTGTTTCTGGTCGGTTGCAAGGTCTCTCAGATCAACCGCCTTTGACTTCGAACCTTGCTGGGGAAGCCTCTGAAGGACTTGGAGACCGTCTCTCTCCAGCATCTGGGCTCTCCTCACTCGTGTCCCTTCCTTATCTGGCACACAGGGCTGGTGACAAGGACCCAAGGTGAGGTCTATCCGCCCTGTGGTGCAAATAAGGGAGAAAAGAAAAAAACCTTAGCCCCAGACTGGGAAGCATCAGTTCCCAGACGAGAGCTGAGTCCTGCCCCACGATAGCATCAAGTTTCTGCCTGCACACGCCGAGGGACGCCGAGACTCTGATTATGCCTCTTAATCTGGGATCTTGCTTTATTTAATGACTGATTTGCCAAAGTCACGCTACTGTTCGAGGCATGAACCTGGTGTGAGAAGAGTTCAAGTGCATCTCTCCCACTGGGCATCCTCCTCGCCTGCATCTGCTTTCCTGGCAGAAAACCGTTTCTAAACCAAACAGCTGCCTCCTCGCTCACCCTCCCCGCCCCCAGCCCGTCTCATCCAGGCCTCCACCCTGTTATCCCACGCCCAAGGGGAAAAGGTTCTCTCCTGACTTAGCTAGCTTGCAGAGTCAGCTAAGGAACGGGACACAAAACGTCCCTTAGAAAGCATGGGCGTTGTGGAAAGGAGGAAGGAAGGGGTGAGAACTCAGCAGAGCCCGGGTTGGTGGGGTAAAGCCAGACCCTCTGATACTATGAAAGCTGTTGCGTGATGACAGGTAGGAAGTCCATCTCTTCCTGAAGAGGGAACTGAGCTCACTGAACCCACTGTCCTTAAGGTGGTTGCAAGGAGGACATTTTGTTGGGGCCAAAATGGACTTTGAGGAATTTCTGGAGGGAACATCATGGTGAGTTAGGCAGCCAAAGGAAGGCTGCTAATTTCTGCTAATTTCCCTTCAAGATCCCAGAAGAGACAGAATCCAGGGTCTAGGAGGAACTGCTTGTCATCTACCCCACATCTTGAGAAACAGAACTGCAAGTTCAGCTGGGTACATGGCTCCCTGGAAGGAAGATTTCTTTGCTCAGCCTCCCTTGCCCTAAGGGAGATGGTAGTGTGATAGAGTAAAGGCCAGTGTCACAGCAGGAGTCTTATGTGAGATTTTAGGGTAGAGAACAGGCACATGGGGAAGGTGTGCCTTTTGTGCTCTGACTCCATTCCTCCTCTGGCTACCTGAAATATGGGTACAAAGGCTGGTGCTCAGCAACCACTTTGGACCATGAGGTAGTCATAGGTATAGAAGCCATCCATGAGGTAGCAGAAGTAAGGAAAGGTCTGTAGTCCCTGATGACTTCATGAAGCTTCCACATCAGGCTACAGATTGTTTATCCCCAAAACTTAAGTGAGAGAATACAAAAGCATACTTGTGTTTAAGTCATTGTTATATTGGCTTTCTTGTTCTTTGTGTTTGAATCTACCCTTATTGATACAAGGAACAAATTCCTTAGGCTGATAAGGGTGAGGAGAAATTTTGAGGATCAAGTCATCACTTCTTATTTTGCATTTTACATCCTTCTTGATCATGGACCCTACGTCATGCCCACCTATCCCAGGACACACCAGACCTTCCTCCCTGACCCAGCTTTCTCACCACTTCCTCTGCTCACTGTGCTTCTTCCCATTTCTTAACCTTTGCCCTTTCAGTAAGCCCTGCCTGGGCCAATCTCTATACCTCCTCTCCACAAAACTCACCATCCATCGTCACCTCAACTTTTGATTATCACCTCTATGTTTTGGGAGATGCCTTTATGGGATGCCCAATTAGCATTGAATCTTGTTGCAATGGGCTGTGGTTAGAGAAGTTTCCTGTAAGTGTCTTAAGATCTGAACTGCTCTGGTGAGCCCTATATCAGGTGGTCCTGGCTGGGTCCCTCCACCAGATTATGATTAAAGGAAACATCCTCCTCAGCCCAGTGCAGGTCAGAACTCAGCTTCACCCTTAGTGAATGCAGGTTGGGGACTCCCTTGGAGAGTTTAATGGTATACAGAACACAGAGTTTGCACATTCTGTTCCATGGCCCAGCATGCTTGTCCCTTTCATCAGCCAGATCCACATATTCATCACCACCTACAAGCTCTGTGTGGTCAGCCTGGCCAGTCTTTTCTCCCTCTGTACCTGCTCCTTTGCAACTCCACCCTGGGCAAACCGGCCACCTCAATGCTCTGAGCATCCACCACATACACACCTTCCCCAGTCACCTCTTCAAGTGAGGCTTCCACTGACAGCACAAAGCAAACAGCTAGCCTTCTTCCCCCACCCACCTCAGTCACCACCATAGTTCACTTCTTTCTCAGCACACACCATGGAGGCAAGCCTACTTGTGTCTTTTTTCCCACTATACTCTCCGGTGTCCAGAACGCCCTGTGCGTGAATAATAAACACATGTTTACTGAGTGAATGAATGAATGAGTGCATGTGTGGGCAATACAGGGGAGGTTCTACCTCTGTTAAGCTGTGACACCTGACTTCAGACGAGACATTTCACCTCACCGGGCCCCACTCTCTCAGTCTGCAAAGTGGAGCTAATTAGATAAAGCTCTCCTCACAGGAAAGGCTAGATTATTTTTCCCTAAAGCTTGAACGAAGCAAAGCGCTTGCTAAACCGTGATGGTCATGCAGAGGTTATTGAAACCAATGACAGGAGACTTGCACACCCTTTCTGCCAGGACTCTCCCCGGCACAACGGGTGGTGTCTGGCCCGCCGTCCCCCAGCCGAGGCTCTGTGGCACGGGCTCCTGGGCTCGTCCTGTGCTGCACACAAGCCCGGGACGCCATGCACTCAGAGGTGCTGGCGGAGCACCTACGTTATGCTAGATGCTGATCGAGACACTGGACAAGCCAGACCCCCACCTGACCACAGGGAGCTCAGACTCGTGGAGAAACAGGTGCTGGAGAAGTGCAGGGAGCGTTGTGCGTGGGAACATCCGTGAGCTGTGGGCACGGTCAGCTGGACAACCGACCTCAGCAAGGGGTTTCAGGACGACCTCCCCGAGGAGGGGACATTTGGCTGAGTCCTAAAGAGTAGGCTTAGCCAGGGAGAGAGAAGGGGAAAGATTGTCATGCCGAGGGAACAGCATTATTGTTCCAGAATGAAAAGAGAAGGGTCAGTGTGAGAAAATGAAAGATGAGGGGGTTTAAAGAGGAGAACGATAGGCCACATTTCTGACCTCAATAAACCTACCATGTATGCTGATGGAAGCATGGATGGAAGGGGACCGAGTGGCAGAAGAGGGGCCCCGAGGAGGCCCCCACGGCAGTCCAGGGGAGAGACAGCAGCGCTTGCACCAGACACTAGCAGTGTGTTTTAAAAACAGTTTTATTTTTAATATAATTTGCATGTCATAACATTCACCCCCTTACAGTGCATTCAATGGTTTTTAGTAGAATCACAGAGTTGCATAACCACCATCACTATCTAATTCCAGAACATTCCATCACCCCGAAAGCTGCCCCATGCCCCTTAGCCTCACTCCCTTCCCCCTCTCCGGCCCTAGGCAACCACTAGTCTACTTTCTTCCTCTGGGGATTTGCCTATTCTGAACATTCCATGCAAACGGAACTGTACAGTACGCAGCACTCTGCAACTGGTGTCTTTGCCTTAGCGTGATGTTCTCGTGATGCGCCGTCATGCTGCAGCACGCACCAGCGTTCGTTCCTTTCCCAGTGGAGTGATATCCTATTGCGGGGGTGCGCAGCACGGCTTATTGTCTCTCCGTCCATCAGCGATGGGCGGCCCAGTGGCTGCCACTTCGGGCTTCTATAAATGCTGCTGCTGTGAACACGAGTGTGCGGATGTTTGGGGAGACACGTGTTTTCGCTTCTCTTGGGAAGATACTTAGGAATGGAGCCGCTGGGTCACACGGTAAATCTGTATGTGACCCTTTGAGAAACTGCCAGGCCATCTCCCACAGCGGCCACCCCACTTTACAGCCTCACTAGCCATGTGTGAGGCTCCCACTTCTCCACGTCCTCGTCAGCACTCGTGGTCGTCCGTCTTCTGCTCCGATGGGTGTGATGGGAAATTTCTCTGTGGTTCTGGTGTGCATTTCCCTGATGGCTAATGATACCGAGCATCTTTCCACATGCGTATCAGCCGTTTGTTCATACAGCTTCTTTGTCTGGGCTTCTGCTCCCTCCAGTGGCTGCTGGTCTGGGAGTTCACAGCTCCGTAAGGGTGAGGCTGTTGGTTTTCAAGCTACCACAGAGCCGGGGAGGCAGAGGAGGGCAGGGCAAACTAAAATTGCACTGCTGTTCTGAGACGCAGCATTTTCCCTGAATAAACAGCCCTGGGGCCGTAAGTCTTTAGTTACTGTCCAGAGCTCAGACAAAGTTGATTTTGACAGGGTTCGCGGGGTCATTGTGTCACTGCTTTGATGGAGGAGAGGATTTTTGGAGGTACTACCTCCGTCATCCCAGAATTGCTTCTGATGGAGGCCTCTGTGTGATAGTAAGAGCTTACTCTGTGCCAGACACCGAAGCATTTCACATGTGTTTAACGCCCCACAACCAGAGCAGGGAGGGGTTATTACATCCATTTTAGAGATGAGGAAACTGAGGCATTGAGTGCCCAAGGGGTGAAGCGACTTGCCAGCTCTCACACAGCTGGTAAGTAGTCCTGAGTGGGAGCCGGGAGGGGACCCTGGGCCTCCTACTGGTGAACCTGCAGCATTGGCCTCCCCCCACCTCCTTCCTCCATCTGCCTCCTGAGTCAGGAGGGGCTGAGAACTGAGGCCGGCTCTTCCCCAGGGGGGACGTTTGTGGCTGGGAAGAGCAGAGCAGGACGCTCTGTTGTTGGCTGGGCCATAAACACGGTGAGGCCGCCCTGACCTTCCCACGGGGCTGTGGGGCTGTGTGGGTCAAACAGGGAGAGAGGGAGGCAGGGGGATGACAGATGGGCCTGTGAGTGGGCGAGGGAGTTGCGTTGACGCCTGGGACGCTAGCTCTTTTCCCACTCCACCCCCGCCCTCATCGGCTGCCAGCAGACTGCCCACTCCTGCGTCGGTCGGGCAGAGCTGGGTCTGCTGAGAGATTCTGGGAGATCTTGGTCTGAGCCAGAAAGAGTGAATTTTTAAGGAGATTTTACTGGGGTTGCTGATCTACGTGTGGGCACCTCTCCAACGTCACCTCTCACCACGGTCTCTGGCTCACGCCAAGCACTAGATGGATAGATGGAGAGACGGACAAATGGGCAGAGGGGTGACTGGATGGATGAATGGACAGGCTGATGGAAGGATGAATAGATAAACAGAAAGATGCATGTACGGATGGACTGGTAGACAGACAGACAGACAGACAGACAGACAGAGAGTGGCACCACAGTGTGCTGTTACTGGTCCCGTGAATGAGCTGATCAGACCCTTCCTGGTGTGTAGAGCTGAAAGGCACCGTGTAGACATTCAGCACCAAAGCCAGCAGGTTCAGGTGACTGCAGCCCTGTCACCAGCCAGGGTTCCCCCAGGAGCCGTGGCAGGTGAGCCCAGGGAAAATCCTGCCCCAGGAGCGTGTACCTTGGAGTGGCTTCAGGAAAAGTGACATGGACACCCCCCGACTCCCGTGGAATAAAAACACCCAGGGATCAGCCTGTATGGCAGTGGGCAAGCTGCCGACCTCAGGGGTCTCCGTTTCCCCACATGGGGCTCAGAGGCACCGGGCTTGCACCTGGACTAGACATAGGATTGCAGCCTAGTGTAAAGGTGGGTGATGTGGTCTCCAGAGCCATGTGGCAGGGGTTCAAATCCCAGCTCCGTCCTGAATAGCTGCAGGGCTTCAAGCAGGCACTTCACCTCTCTGAGTCCCAGAGAGCACAGTGCTGGCTGCCTGGCGTTGTGGGGAAGACCCCATGAATGGATGCTGGAAAGTTCTTAGCTCTCATTATCAGTGCTCAGAACAGGGACTGGACACAGGTTCTCAATACATGTTTCTGGAATGAATTAACTGAATGCATGTCGGCAAGCCTGTGAGTTAAGGGCTATCTTCATTGCTGCTTTCCAAGATGGGAAACGGGGCCCAGAGACACCAAGGAGCTTGTCTTTCCAGTGGGACATAGGGACCCAGTGTCCCACAGCCTCCCCAGCTCCCTCAGGATGACAATCTCCTGCCCCACATCCAATTCAAACTGGGTCAGAAACCAGGATTTCCAAATTCAAGGCCTGGGGGCATTGCACATCAGCTTCTCTCCAGTTCCTCTAAAAATCCCCTTCTTTTCAAAGCTCCTGGGGCCTCGCTGGAGGTAGAAGACAGACTTTATGCAGATGGCCCCAGGCTGGAAGGATTCTCAGAATAGCTACACCCCTGCCCGCCCCAGACCCCTCCAGCTCCCCGCCATCTGGTTCCAGCCAGGAACCAGTACCCTCCCTAGCTGTGCCTCTCCGTCCGGCCTGGAGAGATTTATGGCTCCCCAGCCTCCACTGTCCGGCCTCGTGGACCTGGTGTTGCTGCGGCCCCCTTGGCTCCATCCCTCCTTCCCTCTGCCTCATGACTCCCAGAAGGCCGCTTACCCAGTGTCCATATTAACGGCCTCTCAGCTTCAGTGGCTAATTCTCTGATTTCTCATAAAACTGCCTGGAATTCAGCCCTAAGGACAGTGCTGAGGAAAGGAGCAGAGGTCATGGGAAAGTCCTTGGGATCCAAAACCCACATCTGTTCTCCCTTCCCCAAGTTCTGTGCCCCTTCACCGACCCCCAGTCCCAGCCTACCGCCACAGCCCCTGACTGCACAAGGCTGTCTGGCCCCAGCTCCTTCCCTATTCCCCGGGCCTCTGCCCCTGCTGTTTCCTCTGTCCCCTTGTCCCACTGCTGGGCTCCCCTTCAGGGCTCAGCTCCAACACCACCTGTCCTAGTCCGGTCCGGTGGCTCCAACCATGTGTCATAGACTGAGTGGCTTATAAAGAGGAGAAATTTATTTCTCATCATTCTGGAAGCTGGGAAGTCCCAGATCAAGGCTCCAGTCCACTTTCTGGTTCACAGGTCATCACAGTTTCCTTGCGAAGGGCTGAGGGCTCTCTCTGGGGTCTCTTATAAGGACACCAATACCGTTCGTGAGGCCCCACTCCCATGACCTAAGCCCTTCCCGACGTCCCCACCTCCAAATGCCATCACACGGGGGACATAGGTTTAAACATGAACACAGCCCCTGTGGTCACACAATCCCATCATCCTGTGCCATTGTCCCCAGGCCGCTTCTCACTGTTTGACACTTTGTTTGATTCACTGTTGGGTCCGAACCCCAGGTCCAGGAGGGCAGGTCTTGGCAGCCTCGCTCCGTGCTGTACGGAACTCCTGTACCTCGAGCTACCTGCCCGGCACACGGCAGGTGCTCCGTGACGGTTGAAAGGGTGAGGGAACCAATTCGTTCCCTGAGAATTAACTCTCTAAGAATAGGCTCAGCCCCGACAGTAATATTCTCACAAGTGAATAGGATAATCATAAAGACTGAGACCCACAGAAGGATCACACTGTGCCAGGCACTCCATAGATATTATCTCATTTAACCCTCCAGTGGGGTGACACCATTAGGTATGGCCATGTCTATTTCACACCCAACTCCTGCGTTTGTGCTTTCAATGCCTTTGGGAAGACCCCTCCAGCACCTTCATCCTTGGTGTGAGAGTCACTCCAAAGCTCTGGCTGGAGCACGCGGGGCCATGGCAGAGGTGTCCCCTGCAGGGGCCTGGGCACAGCACGCGCCCCTCCTTTCACCACTGGCT
This sequence comes from Tonatia bakeri, assembly GCA_004024845.1. Lineage (NCBI taxonomy): Eukaryota > Metazoa > Chordata > Mammalia > Chiroptera > Phyllostomidae > Tonatia > Tonatia bakeri. The sequence goes on along the minus strand of PVIA01008580.1, from coordinate 2,932 downwards.
CCCAGGCTGCCTTCCCACGGGAACCGAGACTGAGGCTTGCTCTGAGGAACCTTCTACAGTTTAAGGTGAATATTTCTTTAAAGGCACACACACTTCCCATGGGCCTGGCACTGTGTCATTCCAGCCCGAAGCTCCCACAGAGTAGGGATGTCACCCCTATATGTTTCGATGAGGAAACGGAGACACAGAGCAGCTGAATGTCTTGTCCGAGTGGCCTGGCCGGACAGCCTGGCTCTGACCACTGCTCCAGACGGTCCCTTTGGTGAGACTGGGGGAGCAGGAAGGCAGAGACAGTGACGATGGGGCTGCAGAGGGTGACAAGTTACACTGGGGTGATTAAGAGGTGTTTGATTACCAGGGGCAGGAAGCCGTCCCCAACTGGTTTCAGCTAAAAGGAAAAGCCAGCCGTTATCTTACTTCCGGTATGGCTGGCTGGAGTACCCCAAGCAATGGACCGGGTCTCTTTTGTAGTGTAGTTCTGATGATTTTTGTGTTGGCTGCAGTCTCTGGCCCCATGGGGTGGCAAGAGAGGAGAGGGCCTAATAGCTCCAGACCCATTATTAACTCTAGCTTTGAATCCAGTAGGAAGGAGAGAGCCTTTATTTCTAATCCCTCCAAGGGAAAAGCTAGGAATTAACCTCTCTTTGAATTTGATTGAATAGCCTTGAGTTATGTGCCTGCCTATGAACCAATCATGATGGCTAGGTGAATGATATAATTCTCTGATTGGTTAACTTTTTTTTTTTTTTTGGTTCAGGGGCTGGGACTGCTTAGCTTAAGGCAGAAAGAACACAGAAGAGCGTACCCAATAACGATTCCATCTAGGACCTCATCTAATCCTCACAACCACAGGGTTGCTTATGATGTGATCTCCCCAATGGTAGGTGAAGAAACTACAGCTCAGAGAAGGTAAATTACTTGCTCGAAGTCACACAGCAAATAGAGGGCAGAGTCAGGATTACTTATGCTGGGATCATGCCACAACCCTGAGCATCTTGCAGCCCCGCTGTCCTTCTGGGGCTTTCCTTATGCCAATTGCCCCCCAGTTCTGGGACAGCGAGGACTGGCTGGCCCCACTCTAGACAGCACAGAAGTCAGCAAAGACAGAAGTCCATCGTCCTCCTCATTTTGATAATTGAAACGAGGACATAAATTCAGCAACATGTGCTTGGTCAGCTGCCCCATTTTTCTCCTAAGTAGCAAATTTATGGGGTGCACATGTGCACGGGTGATTATTTCCTGATGGTTTATAGCACTGAGGCTCCTTTATTTCCCTCCAATAAATCTAGTTTATATGGACTGGCAAATCAAACAGTGCATCGCCTGGCATCAGGAGACCGTGAATCGTTCATGGTGATTTCGGAAACGTGGGAGATTAAGGTTTTGCATAATGCAAATCAGGCCGGGAACGTATTTGGTCAGACTCACGGCGGATACAATTAGGGCGACGAACACCAGGAGAAATTCATTTTCCTGGGACGGAGGAAGGTCTGCTTGGTATGTGAAAGAGCACAGTGATTACCGACACAGGGGCTCCAAACGTGGTTAGCCAAGCACCCAGCGACTGCGTGGTTTGCAGCTTTAAATAATTCAAGGATGAATGAAACACTGACCTAATTGCCAGAGAACTGTTGCCAGCCTGCACAGGATCCACTCACCTTAGAAAGTACAAAGTAACCCCAGACCGGGCCTGTGGGTACCTACACCTGGCCCCAGGAACTGTGTTTGGTTTTCAATACTCGGTCCCGCCTGGAATTTTATCCCATCAAGATTCTGTCTCTCTCAGTCCCGCGGGCCCCATCTTAGTCTCCTCCTCCAGAAAGCCCTCTCGGCTTGCCCTGGCCTATAGGAGGTGCTCCTTTGTCTGACCTGCTACAGTGATTGTCTCACTGGGTGAGCAAACCTCTGCTAAGCACTGACTATGTGTCAGCCCCTCACTGTTCTGGTTGCTGGCAGAACATAAGTGAACAAAGCAGGCAGCGATCCCTGCCTACGGGGAGTGAAAGACAGTAAGCAAAACAAAGAAATGAATGCACTGGACTACGGCAAGTGTTATGAGAAAAAAAGTGGGAAGGGGGAGAACAGGAAATGCGAGGAGGGCGGATCCACTGTGTGTTTCAGTAGGGTGGCCGAGGAGGGCTGGAGGGGCACATTCACACAGAGTCGCGAGGGAGGCGAGGGCAGGAGCCGTAAGAGCTATGTGGGGGAGGGCTTTCCAGGCAGATGGAGGGGCAGCAAAGGCTCTGAGGCAGGAGTACTCCCGGGTGTCCGAGCCACGGCAAAGGAGCGGGTGGCTACCCTGACTTAGGGGGAAGGTGCTGCACAATGGGTCCAGACAAGGAGCAGGCCAAGGTCATATAAAGGCCATCCATTCATGTCCTGACTCATTCATTCACTCCAGAAATATTTTTGAAGCCCTATCGTGTGCCGGGACTTGCTGTTCTAGAGCCTGGAACTCCAGCAGTAGACACAACAAGCAAGTTCCTTGCTCTCATGGGGCTCACCTTCTGGGAGAAAATAAATGGATAAAGAAGGTAATTTCCGAGGAGACATAAGAGGGTTACAAGGGAGAGTAGGCGGGCAGGGAAATCCAATCACCACTGGCTTCCGGGCCCATAGTCTTGGCAGAATTCTGAGTGACTCTTGGCTTCTCCCATGAGCCCATTTAGCAGATAACACAGAGGCCCCTTAAAGGCAGAGACCCTGCTTTCTGCTTGTTGGCCTCACCCAAAGATTCTGGAGTCTGGGAGTAGAAGGCGCTCCTGCTGCTCACTGAGCCAGCACCACGCTGCGTGGGCTTGTTAGATGAGTGGCACCTTGTAGCACCTCCTCCTGGGGAGCTGTGACCAACTCTGGGCCCTGCGCTGGCTGTACCTCGAGGAGCAGCTGGATTCTGGGGTTGGAGAATCCACGTCAGCCAGGAGGACCCCCC